>JAVJIF010011513.1:0-82766 GCA_038442645.1 Agave tequilana | reverse complement strand
TTCTCACCACCCATCTTGGTAATCTACAGAAAGCCATCCAATAAGTGGGAGAGCCAACAAGACGGAGTTTAATAGAGTCTATGGTTGTGTTTGATAGCAGAAAAATTGATGTGAAACGGTATGTGGATGCCATGTAGGGAACCAGTGATGAACTTAAACTTGCTACGTTTCACCAAAGAGAATGATCTTCGGCAGGAAAGTAATTCAAAACTACCAATGCCAAACACATGAGTTTTAATAAAGTATTGCATGCTTGATTTGGACATTTCTAATCTCAATAAATCTAATTACAGTACATATATCATGCATAGCAAGTCCTAATCTCAATATCAATGATAGGCAATCACAAAATTTGCAGAATCACACATCTCACAATATAATAGCAGCAAGAAATAATGATAAAATTTTAGAGATAAACTTATAGTGTAACCCAACTAGTAGCTCAGATGTTTAAATAAAACTCACTGATGTGGTTCTTGTTGTTGCTGTTGTTGTTGATGCAGAATGCACGGAAAGCGGAAGGAACTATTTCGATTTCGACTATCAGTCCAGAATAACAAACGGTTTAAGTTGATGCGATAGCAACTTCCTTATACTCTATTTGTTTCCTATTGCAATTTAGGAATACCCTATTCAACTGGCATGGCAGTTCTAATTCCTTTGAACAGCTATAGTGGGATGTAACAATTGCTGAACTTCTTAAGCCTGGGGTCACACTGAAGCATGCTAAGGAACAAAGAGATGGAATCTGTCACGGTACAGGAGCAAAGGGCGAGTCGATCCTTTGAGATTGACTTCTTATTGACATAAAAGAAGGGAATGGTATTACGGGTGCTGCAGGTTATGCTCATTGTGGAGGGGAGGGCAAAGAAATTGCAGCCTGGAGGAGGAAGGAGGTTGAGACGCTCGATGTTGGGCGCTGCCGGTGGAGGACACTGCTGAGGGAGCACTAAAGACAATGATTTCTTGTGATTGTTGGTTGTAGAGAAGAGTTTAAAGAGAATAAAAAGAAGACAAAGGGGAGAAGGAACAACAATAGAGTGAAGAGGACTGCAGGCAGAGTAATTATCAAAGTTCATTCATCAATAGAAGAGAGAGGGGACAAGAGGGGATTAGAGAGGAGAAAACACATAGAGAAGCAGGCAAGAGAGATTCTTTTCAATTTCGTTTCACCATTTCCCAAACAAGATACATGTAATGGCCTATATAGGCATACATCCACAACTTCCAACTACAAGCAATACCTACTCATTATCACATTCATAACCATACACAATTGCCAACTACATACAACTGAAATAAAAATATAAAAAATTTATAAAAATAAAGATACAAGAGATGTTCTCATCAAAAATAACAAAGGAAAGTGGAAAAAAAGAGAAAACTAGAAAGGAAAGTAACAGAGAGGAAGAAAACTAGAAACTCTTTTCTACTGGCTAGAACTTAGGAAATTGAAAATAAAATGAGGAGAAAACAAATGTGCGACAAAGTTGTACCTTGATACAAAGATATTAATAAAGGCTTCAAGCAAGAACCAATTAGGCCCAATCAGAACTTTGGGAGGCTAAAATGAGATCCCATAAGCCTGAAGCAAGATCTGTCAAGGCTTAAATATTCCTATTAAACTCTCTCTTCTTTTCTCTAATAACTTGAAGTAGAGCAAGAAGGAAAAGGAAAGAAAGAAACTATGTACCATTTAAAAAATATGATATCAGCCAGGTGAGTTGGCAATTCATGTTGGGCTACAAAGGATAACTAAGATGTTGACGATCAATAGCAAGCCATGTTGCAAAGCGGAATCAGTACACCAACCTCTGCATATGCCTTTGTCTAGAGGTACGAGACATTACTAAGTTATATTCGAGAAAATGGTGGACAAGGAAATAGGGCGGACTAAGAGAGAGTGACCTAAATTTCAGGGGGACAAAATGACCAGCCTCTAATGTCAGCCCCTATATATATTACCACACTAATACCAACATGTGAAACCAACACTCCCCCTGAAGTTAGACCATAGACATTAATTATAACACTATGTCCCCGGAATACATACCCAGGTAAGTGTCAGGATTTTTCGATCGTATTTTCCATTTTTTCTCGAATTTATTTTAATTTTGTGATTATTTATACAATTATTTGGTATCGTATCTGGATTTTTTGACTCAAAGTAAGCCCGAGTCCGAACCGGGACAAATGTAATGCTTGATTTTACCTTTCGAGTAGTCAGATTTGACCGTTTCAGTTTCAAATATTATTTTTCAATATTTTAAATTTTTCATGATTTTCTGAAATTTTTCTAAATTATTTTGCAAAATCTTCAAAACGGTGTCGACAATATTGCCGATCAATTTCAAGATTTTTAATTTTAAATGAGATTGAATTTATTGAATCTGATTTCACATTATTCTTCAGAATGATATTTTCTATTTATATGGATTTTGGAAGATTTTTCTGAATTACTCAAACTTACCCTATTAAAATAATATATTTAAATTAATTTTCTCCCTTTTTCCTTCTTTCCTTTTCTTCTCTTTCTTCCTTTCTTCTTCCCCTACCTGGCTCCCACGTGGGCCGACACTCCCATCACCCCCATCACTTCTATCTTTATTTCTCTCCCCCTCTCTTTCTCCATCCCTCTCTCTTTACTATCTCTCTCACTTTCTTCCTCTCTCAACCTCTCCTTCCTCTCTTGGCCTCCCAGCGTCGGCAATCCCCTTGCCGGCCGATCTCTCCGGCCATCCCCACTTTTCCCCTCTCACCTTCTCTCCATCTCCTATCTCTCCCTCTTCATCATTCACACTCGCACTCTCTCTTTCTACACTCTCTCAACTCCCCCTCTCTCCCCTTGCTGGCACCCCAACCCATCTCCAGCCAAGCTCCGGCGTGCCACCCCAATTGCGGCATCTCCCCCCACCTGCCACCACCTCTCCTTCTCCTCGACCACCCACAACCACCATTCCATCTTCCCCATCTCCACCACCTTCTTCATTCACCAACATCGATCACCTCCGGGCTCCACCGTGCGGCCAGCTTCCCCACGGCCGCCGCCGATTGACCACCACCCTCTGGTCGCGCGCCGCCACCCCCAGGACTCCTCCCTCCTCCTACCTAACTCTCTTTTTCTCCATTTCCCCTCTTTCTCTCCTCCCACCTACCTCCGCGCCAACTTCACCGTCGTGTCCAGCAACCTCCACGTCCGACCTATCCTATCTCCGTGTCCAATACCCTCTCTCTCCCTCACGTCTCTCCTTCCCTCTCTCAACTCCGAGCCCTCTCTTCTCTCTCCTCTCTCCCTTCTCCCTATTCTGGTACTGGTCTCTCTCTATCTCTACCTCTCTCTAGCCCTCTCTATATCTCTCCCTCTTGGCCAGGTATCGCCCGTGCCTAGTGCTCGTATCCAGACTGCAGCTAGCCGAGTACCTCTCTATTTCTAGTCGTGTATTATTCTGTGTATTGGGTGCTTACTATATTTTATGTCTGAATATGTACTATATTTCATTTGGGCTGTCGTGATTGCAATTGTAGTGGGAGTAAGCTGTATCTGGGAGTGTGTACAGGTGTTGTATAATGGAATGTATCGTACTTGTGTATGTACGTGGCCAAGTGCCTAGGACTTGTATGGTATTTCTGTGACATATGCTTGTAATAGTGTAGTTTAAGTACATGTACACTGCTTGTAATATTGCTCTATTACTGTATTGGCCGGCCTTTCGTGGTCATTACCTTTCGTGGTTATTAGCCTTCGGGCTTAACGGCTCTGAGATTTTATACTACAGCTTCCAGACTTAAACCCTCTGGTTTTACTAGCTTTGTCGAGAGTCTAGCTATGCCATGTGTTGTGAGCCAAGCTTTATTGCGACACCTCGTCAGACACGACTTAGCTGTGCTACCGCTATGCTCAGTCTTCGGACTTAACCCACGGGATTTTACTATCTACGTCGTGTGCTACGAGCTGAGCTTTATTGCGATACCTTGTCGGCACGACTTAGCTATGCCCCGCTTTATTCTGCCTCCGGGCTCTACTACTCTACGGAAAATGCCTTTCAGTCAGAACTTGTTACTATCGATTTTCTTGATTTGTGATCTGTTATATTAGGATTTTCTTTATTTATGATATTTTGATCTACTCCCAAACTGACAGTAAATATGCAGCACATCTGAGAATTTATTATCAACTTTCATCAAGCATAGCTCATGCCACGCAAATAAAAGACTAGTCAGTTTCGAAGTCAAACATGGCTTTTCTAATATAGGATTTGATATTATTTCTATGGATTTCATCACTATGGATTTCTATGGATTTAATCAGCTTTGTCTCGCAGTCCGAAAGAAATATTATTGGTTATCTCACGAGGCCAGCTCATTTTATATTATTCAAAATGGGTTAGCCTACTTAAGTTCTGGCAGAATTCCCTTATTAAGAGATATCAGATCAGCATTAATGTGACTGACACCGTCCGAAGCTTTATACGGCAGGAAGTACAGAAGACGTCTAGGTCCCGAGATATTGTTCAGTCAATTTGTGAGACCCTCAGCTATTCATATCTTAATTGACATAATCATCCTGTCTTTTCTGTGTTCATTCCCTTCTTATCAAAATTTTGAGGACGAAATTTTTGTGAGGTGGATGGATTGAAACACTCAGTCTCCAGAATATATACCAGATACGTGTCCCGATTTTTCTATCATATTTTCTTTTTTTCTCTGTATTTATTTTTATTTTGTGATTATTTATATTATTTTTTGGTATCGTCTGGATTTTTGGACTCAGATCCAGACCGAGTCCGGACCAGGGACCCGATCCCAATGTACTGCTTGATTTGGCCTTTCTGGTAATCAAATTTGACCAATTTCAGTTTAAAATATTGTTTTCAATATTTTGAATTTTTCATAATTTTTTGAAAATTTTCTAAATTATTTGCAAAAACTTCAAAACCAGCATCGACGGTACACTGATCGATTCTAGGATTTTTAATTTACAAACGAGATTGAATTCTTAAATCTGATTTCATATTATTCTTCAAAATGATATTTTCTATTTATGTGGATTTTTGAAAATTTTTCTGAATTACTCAAAACTTACCCTATAAAAAATAATATATTTATAATTAATTTTCTCCCTCTTTCCTTTCTCTTTCTTCCTTTCTTTCCCCCACCTGGCTCCCACGTGGGGCCGACACCATCACATGCCTCCTCTCCCATAACCCCATCACTTCTATCTCTATCTCTCTTTCTTCATCCCTCTCTTTACTCTCTCTCCCTCTCTCTCACTCTCTTCCTCTCTCACCTCTCCTTCCTCCAACCTCTCCTTCCTCTCCTTGGTCGGTGATGGCCACCCAGCGCCGGTGATCCCCTTGTCGGCTGACCTCCTCCCCGGCCATCCCCACTCTTCCCCTCTCATATCTCTTCCTCTCATATCTCTTCCTCTTCATCATTCACACTCACTCTCTTTCTACACTATCTCAACTCACCCTCTCTCCCCTTAGCGGCGCCCCAACCCAACTCCAGATCTCCCCCAACTGGCCGCAACCTCTCCTTCTCCTCAACCACCCATAACCACCATTCTGTCTTCCCCATCTCCACCACCTTCATTCACCAACACTCATCACCCAGCTCATCACCCCCGGGCTCCACCGCGCCGCCAGCTAGCCACCACCCTCCGGCCGCACGCCACCACCCCCTAGGACTCCTCTCTCCTCCTCCTTAACTCTGGTTCTTTTCTCCCTTTCTCACTTTCTCTCTCTCCTCACCTACCTTCGTGCCAACTCCACCCTCGTGTCCAGCCACCTCCGCGTCCGGCCTATCCCTCCTTCGCATCCAGCACCCTTTCTCCCTCGCATCTCTCCTTCCCTCTCTCAACCCCAAGCCCTCTCTTCTCTCTCCTCTCTCCATCCTCCCTGGTTCTGGTCCCTGGTCTATCTCTCTATTTCTACCTCTCTCTAGTCGTATATATATATACATATATATATATATATATCCCTCTTGGTCGGGTATCACTCGTGCCCCGTGCTCGTATCCAGACTGCAGCTAAACGAGTACCTCTCTCTATTTTTGGGCGTGCATTATTTCGTGCATCTATATTTTATGTCTGGACATGTACTGTATTTCATTTGGGCTATCGTGATTGCAATTGTACCGGAGTAAGTTGTATCTGAGAGTTTGTACAAGTGCTGTATATTGGACTGTGTAGTACTTGTGTATGTATGTGGCCGAGTGCCTGGAACTTATATTGTATCTCTATGATGAATGCTTATAATAGTGTAGTTTAAGTACATATACATGTACACTACTTGTAATATTGCTCTATTACTGAAATTGGTCAAACCTTCGTGGTCGTTAGCCTCCGGCTTAACTGCTCTGTGGTTTTATACTACAGCTTCGGGGCTTAAACCCTCTGGGTTTTGCTAGCTTTATCGGGAGTCTAGCTATGTCGTGTGCTGCGAGCCGAGCTTTATTTGACACCTCGTTAGGCACGACTTAGTTGTGCTCCCGCTTTGCTCAGTCTTCCGATTTAACTCACGGGGTTTTACTAGCTACCCCATGTGTTGCAAGCCAAGCTTTATCGCGACACCTCGTTAGGCATGACTTAGCTATGCTCCTGCTTTATTTAACCTCCGAGCTCCACTCTTTTACGAAGTCTACTTGTTATCTATTTATATGTGTGTATTTGATGCTAGCATTTCTACAGGTACCTACTTAGCCTTCAGGCTTAACCACTTTGTGGTTTCACTACTCGCCTCTAGGTTTAACCTCTCTGAGTTTCATACAAGTCCTCCAGACTTTCTATATGCTATGCCTGGTAGGCGAGCCTAGCGCTCAGTGCTTTATCGTTGACTCTGTCCGAGTATAGTTACGCCGTGAGCGTGGCTTCGCCACGTGTATTAGCTAGACACTTCATACAATGCTTCGCCATGTGTGTTTAGCTGCGCCACAAGCAGTAACCATGTCGAGCGTGATAACATCTAGCGCTATACGCTAGCTTCGCTCCAGCCTTTCTTAGCTCCGCTTGGATGTTCGCTTGTTTGCTCACTGACTTTATTCTCGTTGCTTAGCGCCCTTGCTTGCTTGCTTAATAGCTTAATTTATAGTTGTTAATATTATGGTTGTGAAGAGTTTGAAATATTTAAATAATATATTTTCCTATATCATGTTGCTCGATCTGCTAATTATCTGACACTCGACATTATTACATACTCGTACTTCTTTTCATAATATTATAATCATGTGACTGTCATGCTATTATACTGATCACTGACATCTGACGCTCGATATAATAATCTTGTATTCTATCATATTCTGTGTAGCTTATATTGTACACTTGTGTTGTGACAGCCGACTGGTTATCCACTCTCTCATGCTCATGTTATATGTACAGTGACCATGATCCTTAACTATTGTATCTCTGGATAATCATAAACTCTTGTACTCATGTCTCCGGCATGTTACTCATGATAATAGCACAGTCATACCGGCGTCAGGCACGAAACTAAGCGTCACACCACATACGGTGCAGAGCGCCTCTAGATTCCAACACGCCGGGTGTCGGATGCGGAGGATGTCTTATATGATCATGCTAGCGTATAGTGGATCCAAAATAGAACTAAGTGTCACACGGAGTAAAGTGTCACACTACACACGTGAAGGCCACTTCTTAGTATCCGTAGGGGCCACCTCTAGAATCCATCCCCCAAATCTAAAATGAAACTAAGTGCCACACGAAACAAAGTGCCATACCACATACATGGTGGGGCCACCTCTAGAATCCATCCCCCCAAAAAACAATCTTTCCTCCTGTCTGTGCCGCCTGGTGTTAGCATAAGACTCCTCAGTGCATTCTATTATTAATATCTTATTCTCTAATTTGTATGTGGAGGTATGTGGAATGAGACGCATGCCGAGGCTTACAAATTAAATGAGTCCCAATAATACTAAAATAATAATTCGTTGGTGTTTCATTGGATTCGCGTTGCTTTGCAATTCGAGTTGTATACACTCGGATTACGGTGACATAAGATAAAGGTATATATATGTGGGTCTTATTTGGATTATTCATTCAACATACTAGTCTCATGAAACCGTAAAAAGAGGTTGTACAACTGGTTTTGCCGCATTTGGCTCTATCAGATTTTATATTTATCGGGTTTTACATTTATCGGATTTTAACTCATATTATTGATATTTATTATTATAATTACTACTATTATTATTTATACTATTGTTATACCTTGCTCACCACTTGTGTAATACGCTGCATGTCTCTTACTTGACATTACACTTGTACTACTGTGTACTTAATCTCTAGACTTGCTTGCTCCTAATTTATACAGATTCTTATTTGTCATCTATATTTACTATTCCTTGCTTGCCTGCATGTCTTGAGTAAACGACATACTTCACGATACTTGTTTATGTTGTTCTTTTATTCTGTTATTTGAAGGTAACTGGGGTTGTATGCACTCAGTTGATGCAGACATGAGTTATAAGGTATATACATGAGGATTTTTTTATTTGGATTATTCCTTCGACGCACTAATCTCCTCAACTGAGCTTGTGCAACTGGTTTTGTCATATCTGCATATAACATATTACTTGACGCCTCATTACATGATGTGTGTATGCTCATGTCACGCTTTTCGAGCTGGTTTTACCGATACACGTGTGTTTTCTTGAGCACGCTACTTGGCATTCATTTTTTGTACTCGTTGGGTTGTTTTCGGATAACCATGGATCTGTATGTCCAGATCTCGGAGATTGAAGCTTGTAGATTCCCTCTATTGCTGATCAAAGTGCGCAGCAAAAGCGTGGATCATTGGTAGACTGTCCAAAGTCTCTTCTCTCATTCCCTCCAGCTCGGCTCTCAGATTCCTTGTTGTAGTTCATAAGCTCATATTGTACTGTTCATCACCATATATCTCCTTGTAATTCATACTTTTGCGCCTCTCGGTGATGTAATATTCATGTAATAGTGCATCACGCTCTGTGATAACAGTGTAGTTGTATTATTATTGTTAGAATGTATATTACCACCATACTTTAGCACTCTGATTCCTGCCTGTACTGATGCTCAGTGTATATATGTAAGGGTATTTTTGCCTTGCTTATATACACAATAACGTCTCTGTATCCGCGGGATCGGGACATTACATTAATCATCCCTGACTTGTAACAAAGATTAGCAAATGACCTCTTCCCAAGGCTTTTGCAAACACATCTCCTAACTGACATTCAGACTTTACCTATAAAGTAGCTATCTTTATCTCCACCATATCTCTTATGAAATGACAATCCACTTCTATATGCTTTGTTCTCCCATGAAAAACTGGATGGGTGGCAATATACATGGTTGCTTGATTATCACAAAACATCTTCTTTATTGAATACAGGATAAGGAAACCCATTTCTTGTAGAAGTGGTTTATCCACATCATTTCACATGTCGTGTGTGTGCCACGGCTTTGCATTCTACTTCAGCCTTGATCTTGCCACTACATTCTCTGATATTTCTGACTGTCAGAGAGATGATTGAGATTACAAATCTAATTTGACACATTAATAAAATGTCCTTTCCTTATCCTTTCACTCAGAGTGACACAGTCAACCCACTGGTCTTATCTCTTCATTTGGCCTAATTTTCAACTTGGCCTGAAAACCCTTTACTCAACCTTTCTTCTAGGCCAGTGCAGTACTCATCATGTCTTCTGCCTACACTTGCATCATCAGATCGGCCTAATGTGCACTTCGAATTTTTCTCAAGTGCAAATAGTAACACAAATTTTCAAAATTGTTAAGTTGTTACTTTAAAACATTGACACAAATATTCGAGTGTAGATTTCTACATTTCTGATAGTACCTCTAGGAAGCATGTTTGGTTCCATGTTAAACCTTAGAAAATAATAAAAATAGCTTTCATAACGTATATAGAGAGAAACCCCAATATACGAGCACTATACTAAGCATTTATTGCAGTAATCTGCCATTGTTTTCCTCCCCCATAGATTGAAATTGTTTTTCTAGAGAAGCTAACATGGGCAGGTTCATGTTGTGATGCATTCTCTTCTAAAAACTTTGAAAGTCTTTTCCAAGAGCTCTGGTAAGAAACCTATCCCCTTTTGGTCGACAGGAAATTTTCTCACAACAATGTTTTTTAGTTTGTATTACAAGCAAACTGGTTGTAAGCTACATAGAGTTGAATCAATTATATCTACTACTTGAACCAATGGATTTGTTTTTTTTTTTTTTTTTGTGTCTTATAACTTCTTGACTTTGAGGTAAGTCTCATTGTATTTACTCGTCATCCTCTTTAAAACAGGATGACCTTAAAGTTGTCTTTCTCCCAAAAAAAAATGAATTGCTAGAATTGTTTTTGAGGATTGCTCGTGACTTAACTAGTAACATGTCTTATTTCTACCATAGACCTAGAAATCTACATTGAGTCCTTACATGTCAATAATTAACCAGAATTTGACATCAGCTAATTAAGGTTAATTTTACATTCATTATTAGCTTTAGCAATGTATAAATCATTTCTCCTTATGTTTTTGAAAAGTTATGCTAAATCTAATAAAAAAAAAGGAAAAACTCTCCTTAGATTTTAATATTTTTAAGATGAATGAATATATAATATTTGTAAACGTTCACAAGAACTCTTAATGTGATTCTATATAAGAAGCACTGACCTCAACACCGCTGATGGCAGGCAAATTCACAGTAGGACTCACAGGCTCAAAACTAGAGAGAACTTTAATATTTAATAGAATTTCACACATATCATAAGTTATATAAGTCCAAAGATATATGAGTGCACAATGAGAACAAAACATACTAAGATTCTCAATCCTTAGATGCTTGGTACCATCAACTGCAGCATTGAGAAACTTCAAATAGAATATCCAATGTTTTCAACTTTTGAAAGATCAGGACCAAGAACTCTTGGGGAAGATTTTTCTTATGGGCACTCTATCTTCAAATCTTTAGCCATTAAGTTATCAATTTCTTAAAACCTCGCCAATGTTTTTTTTAATTATTATGAAAAGTTTTTTCTTTTAAGATTATTTTCTAAGAAGAGAATGCAAGAATAATATTCGGTTTAGAATTTAGGAAAGAATAATATAAAAGTTAAGAGAGAGTAATACCATTGACTTCAGCATAGCGAATGATATTTTTTATTATATTTACTCTTCAAGAAATTTTTGCATATTTATTTGTTTGGGTTCAAGAAATTTTTGCATACTTATTTGTTTGGGTTTTACTCCGTGCGTGTGTAGATCAAGTCAAATTTTAGTGGAATTAATTGGTGCTATATAAAAAGAGATCTCTACATTTTCTTGACATACTAAAGTTCCTATATGATTTTAGTGCCTAAAGACTTCTATATTTGTTTCCATTGATATTCACTAAATGAAAAATCTGCCTTGTAAATCCCTAAATCTGAAACCTAAGTATTATTCTCCGTGCCCTTATGAAAGACACCCAAAAGAAAAACATCTCATAATCACGAAACACAGAGTGCCAATGGAAAATCTTCCCACGACTTACTAATGCCAATCTTTCAACAATTGAAGTCGTATATATTCTGCTTGAAGCTTCACAATATTGTAGTCAATCATATCAAGCATCAAAGGATTAAGAATATTGGCAAGTTTCTCATATTTTCTAGTTGTGCATCCGTTTCTCTAGACACTAAACTGATGCAATATATAAAATTCTATTAAAATATTAAAGTGCACTCTCTAGTTTCAAGCTTGTGGATCAACAACTATAATCTTCTTCCATTGATACTAGCACAGGTGAAGGATGATATTTCTTATATAGCATCCTAGTAAGTGTCATTGTTACAAATATTGTATATTTATCTTCAAATGTTAATATTTGCATAATTAACATCAAAAATTAATTTCTTTTTTTCTTTTTTTATTAGATTTAGCATAACACAATCAACCACATGCATAAGCAACTTCTCTCTAAACATAGAGAGAAGATTCATAAGTTCTTACAACAAATAATTGATGTAAACTGTAAAATCAACCTTAATGAGTTAAATGCCAATTTTTGTTAATTATTAACATGTATGGTACTTATCCAAGAATCTAGGTAGCACATACATTTGGGTTCATATGTTGGTTACAAGTACTGGGTACAATTGATTCAATTGTTTGTAACTTATGCCAATTTGGTTACTCGTAATACAAAGGAAGAAAATTATAGAAAAAGGGGACAAGACTATTTCTACCTAACAATTTGGAAACTTCTCCAAAATTTTGGAACAGAATGCATAACAACCATGTCAACCAATTTGGAAAATGTGTTTTCAAGCTATGATCGTTGAAAAACTATAAAAGAGCACTACAACAAACTTTGTAATAGTGCTCTCCCATTGGGTTTTTCCCAATATATTTAACCAAAGATATTTTCATGATTATCAAGATTTAACATGGAACCAATATTCTTTCAAGAGGGTTGTTATAACACCAAAAATCTTTGAATATTTGTATTACACCATTAAAGTAACAACTCTAGAAATTTGAAATTTTGTGCTACTAATTGCACCTTGAAAATATTGTGACACGACAGCTATGATATCAATTGTTGAGATCAACAATCAAGTTATGATACCAACTGTTATGCACACCCAAGACCGTGATCGACGTTAAAGAAACGTGATAATATGTAATACTTGCAAAAAAAATAAACTATTGTAGAGCAAACTAGCAATACCAAGACAAAAGAGTAGAAAAGAATACGAGGATTTAACGTGGTACAGCCCAACTTGGCCTACATCCATGGGAGAGAACTTGAGAGAGTTTTATTAATAAACTTGGTACAAGAGATTTAACCTTCCCTTTGATTCCCACAAGAGTATTTGTCTTCCCCTTGAATCTTACAAAATTACAAGAGTACATCTTCTCTCTATGCACCTGCTCCTTCATTTCTTCGCTCTTGGCATCCTCTTCACCTTCCGTGTTGTTCTTCTACTGGGTTTTATTACTAAACTTGGTACAAGAGATGATGTGAGCTCCTCTAAGATGAGAGTTCCCTTTTCGTAGAGCATGGTGGTTACGATACGATCGTATGACTCTGAAAGCGAACTGAGAAGTATTAACACATTGTTATCCTCGACGATCTTGACATCAACAGCTAGTAGCTCGCTAATGACCTTATTGAAGAAGTTAAGATGCTCCAATATCGTTGTCCCTCTTTTCATACGTAGCCCATATAGTTGTTTCTTCAAGTACAGTTTGTTGGAGAGGCTCTTTGTCATATACAATATTTCTAACTTTGACCATAAACTCGTAGTCGTTTCTTTATCCATCACGTTGTACATGACCTCGTCTGCGAGATATAATTAGATCGTGTTTGCCGCTTTCAGATCTATCTCCTCTCAATCCTTATCTGACGTACCTGCAGATTTTGCTCTTTCCTTGCAAAGTCTTGTGAAGACCCTATTGCACCAATAACGCCTTCACCCTCTTTTATCATAAACCGAAGTTTCATTTGCCATTGAATTTCTCAACTCGAAATTGCTCGCAGAAATTCATATCTTCGACACATCGCCTTATTGTCAACATTTAGCTCTGATATCAATTGTTGTGACACGAGAGCTATGATATCAATTATTTAGATCAATAATCAGGTTACGACACTAACTATTGTGTACGTCTAAGACCGTGATCGACGTTGCGAGACCGTAACAATATATAATACTTGCAAAAGAAAACTATTGTAGAGCAAACTAGCAATACCAAAAAAGAGTAGAAAAGAATACGAGGATTTAACATGATTCTGCTCAAACTTGACCTATATCCACGAGGAGAGAACTTCAAAGAGTTTGATTAATAAACCTTCCCCTTGAATCCCACATGATTACAATAGTATACTTTCTCTCTATGCACCATCACTTTCCTCTCTTTTTCTTTGCTTCATCTTCACCTTTCGTATTGTTTCTTCTACTGGGTTACAACCTTTATTTATAGTTTTACAATACAAACCCTATTAGTACTACGAGATAATCTTGGTCGTCGGATGCTTGAAGAACTTGATCAATCTTTGCATGAGTTGATTTTCTTTATTTAGAGAAATTCTAGACCCTTCAAATTTTAGAAACAAATCTTCATTGAATAGGAACTGATTCATATTCGAACTCCCCAGAAAAGAACTGGACAAACCTGAAAAGGAAACTGGATCCTGCTTCCAGGTTGGGCTGTCAATAGCACCCTATCACAGGCCTTGTGGCCTATCAAAAATCTGAGATCCTTTTCTTATCTGTATCTTAATATCGACAGCGCCTGTGTGCAGTTCACAGCCCTGTCAAGATTTGATTTTTTTTCAAGTCTTCTTTCTTCTTCAATTCAATTGGATCTTCTTTGACCATCATCTCTTACTTGAAAACAAGACAAATTTTCAACTAAAAAAATTGCCAAATGCATAATGCACCAATCTGATAAAGGAAGCACATAACGTGCCCACACTAAGCATTGCACCAAGAGATAAGGTTCTAATGAATCGGTTGAGTGTCAGGCCGACTGAAAGGACAAGGAAAGGAGATGCAATTAGCATGTCAAATTGGATTTACAATCTCAATCAAATGTCCAAACATCAGAAAGATCAAGGGCAAATCTCGATGCTAATTGGCCACGACCACTATAAATAGGGCTTGCTTGAGAAGAAAACCGGGCGTCGCACATCATATCACAAAAAACATTTGCAATTACCATTATTTGCATCTATACATTATATTTAGAATAAAATGTATGTTTCTAAAAATTGAGTATTTATTGTTAGTACTAATCGTAATTTTGATATTTAATGGTTGTAATAGATATGAAATAATGTCATTGTATATAAAGAATTTATATAAAGAATTTCAGTTAAAACTAATAGTGATAAGACATTATATATTTGTTGTGTTTCCTAATGTAGAACAAGTCTACAGAAAGAAAGATAAGTAAATAAAAATTATTAATTTTATTTGCCTTTTGCCACTATTAACCCATTCATATTGTTAAAGTTTCAAAGGAATTCAATCATAGCTAAATTATATTATATTAATTTTCCAATAAGATATTATTTTTTAATTTTATTAAGAAATTATTTTTTTTATAATTTATTGCACATAGAAATCATACTTTGAGTAGAATTTGTCTTCCTAAAATCATGGATACGAATTTGATTTGTTATCGGTTATGGTTTAGATATATATTTTTTATGGTATGAGTTTGAGATTTATCATGATTCACAAAATAATTTCACCTAAAACTAACTTGATCAATTTCTGAATCTAGACTAATTCATTATTAAAAGAATTATAACAATAAAGAAACAATTATTATTTTTTTATTAGAAACATTGAGATGGAACCAAATTTGGAGACATAAAAAGTTTGCCAACTTTAGGAAGACAAGTCCTACTCAAAGTAATAGTTATATATTTACTTGTGCACACTTTCTAATATAAGTTATTCTAGGTCTATTCAGTTGTAACTATTTTTTTAATAAATCATGAGATTATACCTTAATTATTATAGCTAGGAATATACAAATTCACAATTAGAAACTAAATTAATATTCATAACTTTAGAAGCATACATTCTACTTATCGTAATTCTTACCAGAAAGCAATTATGTCTAAAAATTGCATATTAAAATAATTCAATAATAAATTATTTAATAACTTAACAGATATAGCTATATAGTAAAATTGAATTCCTTTTATAGAAAAAGTAAAGATCGCTAAGGTCACATGTCAATACAAGTTAAATTATTGTATGCCTTTTAGCTCCCTGTAAGCGGAATTCTTTCTAGACTCTAAATGTCAATGAACAGTGTTGATATGATAGAAAAAATCAAACAGCTCAAATTCAATCTGAGCAAAAATGCTATTGGTGCTTTATAGTAGTGGGAATAGGGACATGCTAGGAAAATGCACATGCTTTGCAAATGAAAGGTATTTTTGTGTTGAAAGGAAATAAAATAAAGAGATATGCCATAAGGGACGAACTATGCTAATTAAAAATGTTATCATGGGAGTTCATTAATTAGTGGCGTAACTATAAGAGCAATGTGACCCACTAAACTAATTCGAATTTAATAAGCGGTAGAATCCAACATAGATAGGCCTCAGAGGGATTTATCCACTTGGTTACAATTTGAAAGAAAAACAAAGAAATAAAAAGAAACTAGAAAGTCTCTCAAGTCCACTAATAAAATAACAAATTTTCTTGAAGAATTTAACAAAATATGATGAGTTATAAGAAGATGAGTTATAAGAAGACAACTTATATGTTTGGCTCTTGAATGTTTAGTAAAGAAAATGTCTTGTATATTAAAATGTTGACTCCTGAATGTTTCTTATCCTTTTACTCCTCCTATCTCTTACCAAAATCTGAAAGGAAAAATTTAGAAGTAGGTTGAGACCACTAAACTCCAACACAAATAACTTATGGGCTAATTATAAGCCCAGTTTAACTTTGTACAGTGTGTGAGAAATAACTCAAGATTCACCAACATAGACACAGAGTTTAATCATCAAACAAAGATTAACCAATTAGTAGACCATATACAAAATGACATATTCCTTCCATTATAATCCATTTTTCTTGTCACTAGCTTCATTCCTAGGGCTTGTCGCATGCCTAATTTGGAGGTATGTATACTTGTCTCGCTAAACTTGGACAATGCTGGCACACACACAACATATGTCTTGAAGTCAACATTTTTCGGCTACCATCGAGATCACGAAATCAATCTCGCTCCGGATGGCTAACTTGCCCCATCCTGGACTTGGTCTCATTCAACTCTGAATGGATTAAGGGCCCCATCGTTAAATCGATCTCGCTCCGGATGGCTAAATTGTCCCATCCCGGACTTGGTCTCGAACCCTGAATAGACCAAATGCTTCTCCGCATGCATGTTGTGCATCACTCTAGGACTCAAACTCAATCTCCGAACTCCATACTCTACTCTACAGAATATTTTGCTCCAAGGGCTCCGCCTGAAGACTCCTGGGAGGGGGCTCTTCGCCCATTTCCAACCCCTGATGACCTAACCGTGCTAGTCGACCCGTGTAATAACTCTGTGTAGAGTGAAGAAATCGTCAAAGCAATAATTGAGCTCCACAACATAACATTGTATACTTCGAGTGGGATTAACTTACCCCATTGTGGACCCATTAAACTTCCATGCCAGCCTAAAGACGGTAAAATCAAGACGAGACCAGAAAAATGATAGTCAGTTCCACTCCTTCAACTTCCCGTCCACAAAAAGTGGAAGAGTGAGACATCTGTAGTGGACATATTTTGGCCTCCCTCGAGATCATAACACATGTCTAGCAACGAAGGGGCACTTTGAGAAATCAATAGATATTTCATCAAAATAGATTCATATCTACATATGGGAGTCGGTTAGCCCCTAAAATGAAGCAGGTGGTTATTGATAGATGCGAATTTCCCTGCATGAGATCCCACCAACCAATATTCAATCCAGGCAGTTACGAAAATCCTGCACGTTCAAATCTCGCGGTTACAACTATCCAAGATACTTGCATCTACTACATCACCTATGAAAGATAAATATCCCTTCTCCAACGAGAAAGGGGAGGAAAAAGGGCAACCCTTGACACACTCTGCTACCACTATAATTCTTTCTAATTATAGTAAACTCTCGCTCCATGGTTTTTCCCGCTTCGGGATTTCCACGTAAATCCTTTATGTGATTTGTGTTTGTGATCTCTTCATGCTCACTAAATTGCTTGTGGGGAAAAACGTCTTCCAAAAAAATTTCACATGTCTACATTGCAATTGTTCAGATATTGAAACCAACAAAATTTGTAAATCTTTCACGCAACAAAATAAATGATCATGCGTGAATATCTGCATCAAGATTATCGAGAACTTAGCAAAATGACCATGCCAAGCAGAATCTTATGGATGATGGTTTCATCCTTGGCATGTTTAGTCTATCCAACACGAGATTTCTTGAACTACATGATGCTATGTATGACCTTTCTACCGAAACACAACCGTGTGTCATGTGTCATCATGTGTCAATGGAACGTACATATACTTGAGACTAGGCCACACCTCATTATCAAGGTTCCTATTTGACAGGTGTTGACAAATGTCACTAGAACACAAAAACTAAAACTCTGTGCACATTCACGTTTGAACACACTCCGAGTCCAGCGTTCAATCGTAACTGCTTGGGCATACCACCTGAAATATATCCTGAACACTACTCACAATAATCTTGCCTCTGTAAGGCCACCCAACGCAATTGACTGCGAGAACTTTCAAGGGTCACTAACTGTCCCACTATGACCTTGCTATATATTCCACTGTCAACAGAAATTCTATGTGTCCTTGTCCTCTTGGATGGTAAATCCATGTGTTGTATCACACGTCTGTCTGCCAATATCTTTGTTCATCATTTACTATGAATCCCACATTCAAATTCATATTGGGGATATATGATGGATAATCATGCTTCTATGGCATGCTAAACATGTCATGGGTGCACAACTGCCTAATTGTCATATATAGTAGGTGATAAACAATCAACAAGTACATGTGAATATAAAATGTGTTCACAGTTTCTCTTGGTTGTTGTTCAATACAACATAATATCACTCTAAAGAATAAAAAAATTACCATGAGTATGTAACATATCTCTAAAAATGAACGTGCCCATAGACAATTATAGCTAATTGTTCAAGAACATAATTCTAATGGGGCCTGGGAACTAGAAGCAAATAAAATATTAAACAAGAAGTTACAACCAAAAGAAAGTGGGCACAATAGAAAGAGTGAGAGGATTGAATAAGGTTAATACGAAAAAAGTCACCTCAATTACACGATGAACAATAGGAATATCACGTCCCTGCGAAAAGATAACATGTCACTACAAATGAATATCTAGAACAATTAAGAATTAAACATGCAAGTGAAGGTGCTTTGCTAGCAGCTTAGCAAACTCATATTATTAATATGTTTTAGAATGCACTATGAAAATTTCAAATCTAGCATGCATGTTCATCATGAAGATATATTGTGAAATGCTTGAGCTTGTAACTTAAAATGTTCGAGTTAATCAACAAAATCTTGGTCCAATTAGACAAATGAGATACCAAATCAAGCCAACTACAATGTTAGCCAAAAAGACATGTGAGTAATCAATTCCAAAACTGGAACTAAAATAACAAGACCTTGGATGACTCAATTCCCCAAGCCGTCTATAGCCACTGAGGATATCCCTAGGATTAATCATACAGAAACCTTGGGAGTACTAGGCTTTTTATTCAGTAAAACCTAAACTGAGCTCCATTTTTTCTAAACTCAAGTTTACATTGACCTAACAACCTAGGTTTCATCAACACCAAATTTAGGTGCAGATCTGTACAGCCAAATATACAACTAAATGACTAAAGAGGTTGATTATCAAAGGAAAAAAAATATATGTAAATCAAAAATGCTGGAAATTGACTGTAGTGAGGAAAAAAAGAAGTGCAGAACTGCACAGCTCCAGAGATCTCCAGCATACCAAGGCGGTGATAACTGGTTGCACATAGTTAAATGATTTCTCAATATCACAGTCCATAGGTGAGAGTACTTACATCAACATTGAACACAACTATTTCACCAGCGCGAATAGGATCCCTACTCATATGCAGGAACAAAATATCACCCTGAAACAGTATCCATGGATGTTGTTTTAGTACAAAAGACTGCGTCAAGAAATTTACATTGTACACCGAATTAAGAAAATCATATATCAATTATGCAGCAAATACTCACTTTCGTACACTTTCTAAGAAAAAACTCATAATCAACAGGTGTAAGCATTTTACTTGCGGTTAAGATGCATATAGTTGTCCAATGAGATTCTAAAACCAGAAACCATTCACATGAAACGCCTCATTTTTCAAAAAAGCAACTATTTACAAAATTCCATCCTTAAAAAAATATTGTTGCACTAAATATCCACCCTTTCTCATAAAGAAAAATACACAAATTCATAAGTCCAAAATTCTACAGATATGGTGATTACCGTGATTATCAACAATTCTTGAAGCCTACAGCATGACAAATGGATTAAGACCTCTTCTGTATGCAGTTTAACATTTTAGGTTCAACTTACAACAGTATGTGCATGTATTATGTTTAAACTGTTGGTCAAATTATATTAACACAAAAGATAAGGTATCTGTCTCGAAGGGTAATGATCGTGCTTATCATATACCATAACATGAAAGATAGGCAATGAATAGAGAAAAGCAAAAGACAATTCCTGGCCAAATCGAAGGAATGAATGAATTAGACGATAAAAGGAAAAAAAAGGGTAGTATGATAAGCATCTAGTATAGATGACATTGTAATTGTCCAGCCATAAGCAGATGGCAAGATCTGGTGCTCAACCATATGTTTCTTTCAGTTTGCACATAAATTTGTGAAATAAAAAGGGGAGACACATGCAAATCATTGTAACTAAAGGAAAAAGATTAAGCAAGCAAGTTGGTCTATAGCCATTAAATTTTCAAATTGCACTTGTAATTGCTCTATAGGATAAAGGTAGGACAAGGAGACTGACCCTCTTGAACCCAGGCTCCATGCTACCAGATAGAACTACAACAACTGGCGATTCGCTCCGGTCCCGTATATCAAACCCTTCCATATTATCAGCGCCGATGAAACAATCAGTCCTTAATAATACATCACTGATACCCAATGAGGAGAAAACAAAAGGAAGTTCCTATAGATTAATCAAAAAATAAGGAGGGGGAAAGGGGAAAAAAGACAAAGGGATGTAGAACACACCGAGGCTAACGATCTGCGAGACGAGGTGCATAACCTGAAGAGGACGGCTGGATTCAAGGCGGTCTCCGATCAAACCCATTTCCGCTTTCTCTATCTTTTGCATTGACTATTGCCTTGGGTTGTGAGAATGGAGATTGAAATATAGGGCAAATCGGTCGACCAAGCCCAAGGGTGACGCTTGGAGGAAGAAACTTCCAAGATCATGCCAGAGATTCAAGACAGTTTCTCTTGGGGCTGTTTGGATTCGAGGAATCCGAGTGAAGTGAGGAAGTGAGGAAGTATAATTGCTCATTTCCCTATCTATCCAAACACCGGAAAAGGAAAATAAGAAAATCACCTTTTCCCTTTTTCATCTCTCTTTTACACAACCATTTTCTCACTTCCAGAGTGCTACAGTTAATTTTGTGGTCATGTAAATCTCATTTATAATAAGTTATAGCATAAAACAGTTAATTTTTTGGTCATGTAAATCTCACTTGCATTCTAATTACAATCTATTTTTTATTTTCTTAATTAATTTTTATTTTAATATTATTTTGCGGTCAACTTTGTGGTCAACTTTTCCATTTCCACTTTTCATTACCATCCAAACACCGGAAACGACAAAACATTTTCCAAACCACACTTCCCAACAACCATCCAAACACCAGAAAACTTACTACTCATTTCCTTTTTTCCTAAAGGAAATAAATCTTACTTCCTACTTCCTCACTTCACACCAATTCCTTAAATCCAAACAGACCCGCGTAAAATAAGAAAGGGCTGTTTTCCCCTTCGATTTCCCATTAACATTTCCCATTAAAATACTGTCATACTTCTCATCAAATTTCCGCATCTTTTCTTCTTAAATAAACTAGTATGCTGCTTTTTTCTACGGTGAAAACTAACAGAACAGCAGAAGACAGTTTAGGGGAGAGGGGTGGGGGAGGGAGGAAGGGTGGCGCTCTCACTCTCTCAGTTGACCCATGAATAAAATTCGTGAAGGAATTACTGGATAAATCTTTCCTTTGATTGATTTTAATTATTTTAACAGGCACAATCATTTTTTATACTAGTATACTATCGCTGTTGTAACATTCCGTCTCTAAAATATGTACCCAGATACATGTCCTAGTTTTTCTATGGTATTTTCCTATTTTTTTTCTTGTGTTTATTTTTATTTTGTGATTATTTTATTATTATTTGGTCGGACCCAGATTGTTGGACTCAGAGTCAGCTCGAATCTAAACCCATGACCCAATCACAGTGTACTGCATGATTTGACCTTTCTAATAGTCAGATTGGACCGTTTTCAGTTTCAAATACTGATTTTCAATATTTTAAATTTTTCATGATTTTTAAAATTTTTCTGAATTATTTTACAAAATCTTCTAAATTGGTGTCGATCGATATTACCAATCGATTTCAGGATTCTTAATTTCAATCGGGGTTGAATTTCTTGAATCCGTATTAACCATGTTCCTCACTGTAATATTTTCTATAAAGAATTTTTGGATATTTTTCTGAATTTGTCAAAATTTGATTAAATAAAATAATATCTGTGCTTTGCCTGATACCGTAGTTTTGCTCTAATATTTCCCTTTTCTTTTCTCTTTTCTTTTTTTTCTTTTCCTTTTTATCGTTTCCTTTCTTTTCTTTCTTTTCTTTTCTTTTCTTTTCTCCTTTTCTTCCACCACTTTCCACAAAATTCCCCCACCTTCCATACAACCTTCTACCACTTTCTTTCCCGTTCTTTTATTTTTTTCCTTCTTCTTTCTTTTTCTCCTTCAATTTTCTTTTATTTCTTATTTCCCCAACCAGTCGATAGCATCTCTCCCACCTTCCACACAACCTTTTATTACTTATTTTGCCCTAGAGGAGCTCACTCACAATTTTACAGTAACAAGATGATCTTCTTCAGATCATAAAGCTTCTCACAATGACCCTATAGCTTAGAATACAGAGGGGTTTATAGATCAAAGGATATAGCGTAAGAAATGAAGTGTACAGTAAAAAAATTAGAGCAAATTTTTTTTCAGAAAATAGGAATTGATTTTCTTCTTTAAAAATTGATAATTAATACTTAGGAAATCATCCTATTTATATGTTTATAAATTATAGCCGTTTTAAAAATCTATACTAGGAATGTCTTCATTTAAAACATGTTAAAAAATCAAGTCAAAGATGAAAACGGTCATTTACTGTTGTCGACAGTCCAACAGGACAGTCGATAATGCTAGAGCACTCTTTAGAAAAACAAAACTACTGTCGACAGTTCACTAGTGTTGTCGACAGTTTGTAATTGATACAGAGTATCAGCGGCCAACAGTTCACTTTGACTGTCATCATAAAACTAACATCTTTGAACAATCTTAGTTTCTGTAAAAGCCTGTCGACAGTTCCTTGAAAAGGATCTATCGCAGCTCTTGGTATCCCTGTCGGTAGTGTAAAAAAAAACACTGTCGACAGCACTGTTGAGAGTTCTATTTAACAGGCTGAGGGAAGCCATCTTGAAGCCTACAAGATTGAAAGATTTTGATGATGGATAACAAAGTGATACAGATGCATTTGGAGCTCTATCTCAAGCATTTATACAGAGTTCTGATTGCTCAACCTCAGTTGAAGACTTTGAGTATTTTTGTGTATTTTTAGAATTATTGTTAAAAGCCTTGAACACACACACAAATACCTATATACTCGACTTGACCTCTAAGTATAGTCGACTAACCAATTCATAATCGACTTGACAATTTTCCCAGTCGACTAAGTCCTTCTACAAAAATATCACAACTCTTTGTTTATTGTCTGTCATCAGAATTAGTTGACTTCTCCTAAAGCCTAGTCGACTAACCCTTAAGATAGTCGACTAACCTTGTTTATCTAGTCGACTAAAAACAGTTTCCAGAAACTTGATATCCATATCAGTCTAAGTATAGTCGACTTGCCTCCTATACTAGTCGACTAACCTTTGAAAATTTTGTTCTTCTAGTCGACTAACCTCCATACCTAGTCGACTAATAGCAGTTTCTGACTGTTGTTCAGTTACTGTTTTCTGGTGTTTTATCCAACGTTTTAAATTTTAAAATTGAATTGATAACTTCCCTAACTGACTATAGATTTCAGTCAGGGAAGTTATCAATTCAAATTTGAAATTTAAAACGTTGGATAAAACACCAGAAAACAGTAACTGAACAACAGTCAGAAACTGCTATTAGTCGACTAGGTATGAAGGTTAGTCGACTAGAAGAACAAATTTTTCAAAGGTCAGTGGACTAGTATAGGAGGCAAGTCGACTATACTTAGACTGATATGGATATCAAGTTTCTGGAAACTGTTTTTAGTCGACTAGATAAACAAGATTAGTCGACTATCTTAACGATTAGTCGACTAGGCTTTAGGAGAAGCCACTAATTCTGATGACAGACAATAAATAAAGAGTTGAGATATTTTTGTAGAAGGACTTAGTCGACTGGGGAAATTGTCAAGTCGACTATGGATTGGTTAGTCGACTATACTTAGAGGTCAAGTCGACAATATAGGTATTTGTGTGTGTGTTCAAGGCTTTTAACAATAATTCTAAAAATACACAAAAATACTCAAAGTATTCAACTGAGGTTGACCAATCAGAACTCTGTATAAATGCTTGAGATGGAGCTCCAAATGCATCTGTATCACTTTGTTATCCATCATCAAGATCTTTCAATCTTGTAGGCTTCAACATTCTCCCCCTTTTTAATGATGACAACCTGTGTTTATGAAAACTCCCCCTGTAGAGAAACTCCCCCTGCAGTAAACAGGTTATAACAAATAGATATGTAACAAGTCAAGTGTTCTTGTTCTCCCCTGCATAAAGTATAAAAATATTTTCATATAACAAGTGTTAAGTGTTCCCTGCATTGCCATATCACAACATTGCCAAATATGTATCACATATCCATTATCACAACACACATATATCAACACAGAATTTTCTCCCCCTTTGTCATTAACAAAAAGAGAAAAAGCATAGATCATAAAAAGATACATGAACAACCATTGGTTTCATAATAAAAACAGAAAAGATTAAGTACAAATTAAAAGAGTCTTAACAAAAAGAAAAATACAAAGAGATGCAAGAAATGCCAAAAACAAAACACGTAGCAAAGCCAACTTCATAAGTATCAAATGTCGGATCCAGGAGGAGGAGGTGGTGGAAAATGGGTCTTGAGGATATCCAGAATTTCCCTTTGAGTGGATGCAAACAAGTCCATCTTCTAGTTGCATACTCATAAAATAGTCCATCAGTAAAGATTGATTTGAGAGCAATGCATTCTGAGAGTCCTGAATGAATTGTTGTTTGGCGTGTAGAGATTCTATTTCAACAGAAAGAGAGTTGTAGAAAGCATCGGGATGTGAAGGAGGTGGTTGAGATGAAGGGGGTTCAGTGAAAGGAAGTTGAGTAGAGGAAGAAGGAGCTTGAGTTGAACTTTGAGGAGGAGGAGAGGGTGAAAATTGTGAAAAATCGTAAAGTTTCATACGATGAAATACGGCACGATCAAAAGGTTCGAAGACTTTTACAACACTTGTTTCGGAAGAAAGATCTATGTGAAATTTCTGAAACACATGTGATAAAAAGGCTCCATAAGGTAAAAAGGAGGTATGGTCCTTAACAAGAGTATCAAAGATTATCTTTGCCCAATTGACTTCCAGTCCAGCCATGATAGCATAGACATAAGTGGCTAAATCACGGGAATAATAGTTATAACTCCCGATTTTAGGGTAAATGTTATAGGCAAGGATACGACCAATAAGACGAGGAATGAGTTTCAATTTATTGTTAGACATAGGTAATCCTTGACCTGGAAGAAATATATTTGATAAGACCTCCGCATCATCCATATTAATGTCATTAATAGAGAGGCCATGATAAGGAATTGAAAAAATACGACCTAAGGATTTTATGGATAACTTGATATTGATACCTTTAACCATAGAATATATATGAACATCATTATCATTATCTTCATAGGTTAAGTTGGTTAAAATAGGTGAATCAAGAAAGGATAATAGCCTTGTCTAGAATCAGTAGAGAACATATGATAAAGACCACAATTTTGTAAATATGGGACAATATCATAGTCATTAAAGTCCTCATATTTAACAAACCTACCAGGTAAAATTTTAAGGAAGAAATTCTAAGGAAATCATCTTCTAGGGCAGGATTTTTCAAAAAAGCCCTAAAATCAACTTGAGATGAGGAAGAAGATGGTGTAAATTTAGTTTTCTTAGACCTAGACATGATTAGAACTTAAATTAAAGGAAGATAAAGCAAGAATTGACAGGATAAAACAGAGATTGGAACAAGATTACCAACAAATTGAAGGAGGAAGGAGATGGGTCGCTGCTAATGTCGATTCTGTAGTCGACTGGATCTGTCGACTGGAGAGAGAAACCGGGTGAAAACTAGGGGTTTTATTAGGGTAAAGGGTAGAAAAGAGTGGTAATTCCAAACTAATGGTTAGGATAAAAAATAGAGTTAGATCGGATCCAGATTTAATGATATGGGTCGGGTTTCGAAAGTTAAAAACTAATAACAGAGCACAGTTTTTCACAGGGTTAGTCGACTTGGAGTTTGCGACTAGTCGACTAAGTCATATACTAGTCGACTAGGTTTTCGATATAGTCGACAACTCTTAATAGCTTAAAAAATCATGTTTATGTAAGATGTAATTAGTCGACTGGGTCACTGTTAAGTCGACTAGGTGTTCAATAAGTCGACTAATAGGCCTTGACAAGTCGACTAATAGTTGAAAAAAATGCCTTAAAACAATTCTGAAAAAATATTCAAAGATCAGAAATATTGCAAATACCCAAATCTCTTCGAAATCTCATAAAAATATCTTCTTTAAGAGATTTTGTAAAAATATCTGCAATTTGATTATCAGTTGATATAAAATTTAGAGAAATATCACCTTTTAAAGCATGATCACGTAAAAAATGATGTCTAATATCAATATGCTTAGTACGTGAATGATGAACTGAATTTTTAGATAAGTTAATAGCACTGGTATCATCACACATAATAGGTGAGTTTGTGATAGACATGCCATAATCAAATAAGATTTGTTTCATCCATAAAATTTGAGCACATGCAACACTAGCAACGATATATTCTGCTTCGGTTGTTGATAATGATACAGAATTTTGCTTTTTACTGAACCAAGATACTAGTGAATGTCCCAAAAGTGACAAGTACCACTAGTACTCTTCCGATCAGATTTACATCTAGCAAAATCAACATCACTATATGATAGTAAATCAAATGTGCTTGATTCCTTAGGATTTGATTGATATCTAGCACATAAGCAAACACTGAACATAATATCAGGTCTACTTTAAGTAATATATAGTAAAGAACCAATCATACCTCAATATAGTTTCTGATCAACATTCTTACCATTTTCATCTTTGTCTAAGAATGTAGTAGTACTCATGAGAGTATTCTTATGACCAGAATTTTTCATACCAAATCTTTTCAGAAGTTCCTTTACATACTTGCACTGGAGAATGAAGATTCCATCATTCATTTACTTTATTTGTAGACCGCGAAAGTAAGTAAGTTCGCCCATGTGGCTCATCTCAAATTCACTCTGCATAGTCTTAGAAAATTCTTGACAAAGATTATCGTTAGTAGATCCAAATAAAATATCATCAACATATATTTGAATAATTAAGATCTTTATTAACATGTCTAATAAAGAGAGTTGTATCTGCTCTTCCCATCTTAAAATCAGAATTTAAAAGAAAACTTTTTAATCTATCATACCAAGCACGGGGTGCTTGTTTTAAACCATATAAAGCTTTCTTAAGTTTAAAAACATGGTTTGAAAATTTTTCATGTTCAAAACCTGAAGGTTGTTCAACATAAACAGTTTCATTAATAAAACCATTTAAAAAAGCACTTTTAACATCTATTTGATAAAGTTTGAAATTCATAAAGCAAGAAAAAGCAAGTAAAATACGAATTGATTCAAGCCTCACTACTGGTGCATAAGTTTCATCAAAATCAATACCTTCTTCTTGATTGTATCCTTGTACTACTAACCTTACTTTGTTTTTAATAACTTGACCTGATTCATCAAGTTTGTTCTTAAAGACCCATCTGGTACTGATGACTGGATGATCAGTAGGACAAGATCCCAAACACCATTTCTGACAAATTGATTCAACTCTTCTTGCATTGCAATTGTCCAAAAGTCATCTGCACATGCATCTTTGATATTCTTCGGTCAATGAGTGATATGAAAGCAATTTGTGTCATGTAGTTCAACTTGGATCTCGTCTGAACACCTTGATTTATATCTCCAATAATAAAATCATGTGGATGATTCCTTACTTCAACATATGTTTTAGGTAACTCGGTAGGAGTCTCATCATATTAGAAATGTTAGTATCATTAGAAGATATAACAGTATTATCAATAAGAGTATCTATGATATCATCATCATCATGTGAAGAAGTATTAGAAATAGGCTTAGTCAAGGATTCATCAAATTTAACATGTAATGATTCTTCAATAGTAAATGTTTTCTTATTAAATATTCTATATGCTTTACTTTGAGTAGAGTATCCAACAAAAATACCTTCATTGGATCTAGTTGTTGGCCCAGAGGCCTTCCACTCTAGTTTTGATGATGATTAACTCATGTAGTTATAGTTTACTAATAATCTTGTGATATTTAGTTTCAGATATTTGACCAAGATATTAGTAGGTGATTAGCTTCAACAAAGGTGTTTTGGAGCTTTTACATGGTGATTCAAGAGCTCGAGCGTTAAAGTTCATATCTAGCACTCGTTGGAGTCAAGCTCGGGGAATCACGTTTGGATCGAGTCGGCTTGGAGACAAGAAGGCTTCGGTTTGTTTAGTTTTAGAATAGTTAGTTTAGATCCATTGTTAAAAATTAGATAGTGTGATATGCTCAAGTTTACAACACACACTTGTTTCAAGTTTCATGTTTATTGGTTTTGGTTTTCGGTTTAATCGATCTTGGTTTTTATGAATAGAATTGAATCAAAACAAGTTTATATGGTTTAATGTATATTAGATTTGATCTATATACATGTATGCTTCATATTCTTAGAAAAGCTTATTTTGATAACCTATTCATATATTTGGGTTCTGTATTTAAACAAAACTTATTTTCGGATTTAATGTCAAAAACATTGATATATATCTCTTTCATGTATATTGGATTCTATCCATATACTATATGCTTCAAAGTTGTTTAAATATCATGTTTCTGTATTTACATATGTTTTGGAAAAATCGGATTTCCATTTCAAAAATCTAAGTTTTGGAAAATACGGATTTTGATTTTCGGCAAAATTTGTAAGTCACAAAAATGGTTTAAAATGTTTGTAACATGATTTGATTTTTACTCAAACATATTTGTATTTCAAAGATATAACATGAACCGATTTTTGTGGAATTTATGAGATTTTATGGGATTTATTTGATAATAAAAAGACTAGTTTTTTAGTCCCATAGTTGCCAGGCAGGCTGACTGCCGGTCGACCGGGCCGGTCGACCATAGCAGTAAGCGGTCGACCGGCCGGTTGACCGACGTGCACAGAACGTGTACGCAGCCAAGCTGGGAGGCCGGTCGACCGCCGAGAGCTCTGCTCTCTGGAAAGCCTCCGGTCGACCGGGCAGAGAGCTCTGCTCTCTGTAAGCCAGCTCGGTGGACCGGGCGGTCGACCGGCCATAGAGCCGTTGCTCTCTGGTTCTGGCACGGTCGACCGGGCGGTCGACCGGAGGGATCAACGGTCGATTTTTTTACCGTTGGCCGGTCGACCGGCCGATCGACCGGAAGGCCAATCTGGGCCTTTTCTGCTGCCAACGGGCAGATTTCAAATTGGGTATAAATATCCCCAATTTGAGTTATTTCTCAACAAGTTTTCAAGAGCAAAATTTTAGATCTTTTCTAGTGTTTTAAGAGCAAGTTTTTCAAAAGAGTTTTTCAGTTTAAAAGATCAATCTTCTTTTGTTTCTAAAGTGTTTGATAATTTAAAGAAAATAGTCTTTTGGGAATTGGTTTTTGATCTAAAAATTCTATATCTTCTTGGAGATTTTCCTAAGTGATTTTCTTTATTCAAAACACTTTGTTTTCTCACACTTGAGCTTATCATTCTATCCTATCTATTAGGATCTTTGTTTTGTGGGAAAGAATTGGTTTGTGGTTGAGATAGACTACAAAGTTGTAAACCTTCCATCTTTGTGATATCCCTCTAGTGAGAGGTGATTGAGTTGGTATCCCTCTTGTGTAAAGGTGATTGTGGAAGTGTTGATTGACTCCCTCTAGTGAGAGGTGGAGATTGTGTTGGAATCCCTCAAGTGTGAGGTGATTGTGTTTGAGTAGCTTTGTGCCTAGCCTCTAAGTGTAGAGGTTGTGTTGTATTTGAGAGAGGAGTTGTGTACTCTCGGTTATTGTATTGCCCAAAATTCTCAGTGGAGGTTCCCTGTGTGGGAAGTCCTGTGTGGACGAGTTAGTGGAAATCCTTCTGTGTGAAGGCGGGGACGTAGAGCTGTGTGCTCGAACCTCGAAACATATCTTGGTGTTTGCATTTGATCAACTTTCTCTAACTCTCTCTCTTACTTTGTGCATTGATTCATATTGTCATATCATATACATGCTTGTGTTTAACCACGAGAGCTTCATATAGCACCTTAACTCTTATTCAGAGGAATCAAGAGGAGTTAGTCCAGAGCCCTTCACCTGGAATTCGGCTACACTCGTTGGTTACACTAAGTGTGTTGCAATTAGTTTTTAATTTTCGCATTATTGTTCATAGATTAGCCGTACACCTATCATCCCCCTCTAGGTGTATTTTCAATTGGTATCAGAGCCTACGCTCCTGATATTAGGTTTAACCACCTAGGAGTGTGATCTTGGTTTGCTAATCTATATTTGCATTTGCATTTGCATTTGCATTTGCACACATATAGTTTGCACTCATGGATAGCCCTCCCATGTTTGATATCTCTAGACTTGATATATGTAAGGTTATGATGAGTTGTCATTTAAAAGCCATAGGTTATAAAGTTTACCTTGCCATTATCAAGGAATCCTACCTTAGTGATAGCAAGCATATAGAGGCCAATGCACAAGCCCTAATGGCACTTAGAAAATCTCTTGATAAAAATATTTACATGTGTTTTCTCATTATGATTCCGCTTTTACAGTGTGGAACATTTTGACATCTCCCGAGCTACCAACGATTATCAATAAGAAGAGGAAATCTAGTCGAGACAAGTCCCGACGAACGTTGCTTCATGGTCCAAGGGAATGACTCCCTTGAGGTACACTCGGATACTCAATTAGATGTTAGTACTAGTTCTTATTGCAATGAGTGTATGGATGCACACGCCTTAAATGATGAACTAGCTAAAAATTGTAAAGATTTGATTTCAAAATATAAACTTTTGAAAAAGGATGGTTTCAGATTAAAAGAAGAAAATAAAAATTTATCTTCTAGACTTGAGATTGCTTGGCAAGAAAGGGATGAGATTTCAAGTGAACACGACTCACTTAAATCCCAACTTGATCTTGCTCTAAATGAAAACAAGATTTTAAAAAATAAAAATGATTATGAAAATGTTTTGAAGAAAAATGAGTCTTTAACTTCAAAACTTGATTTTGTTTTAAAAGAGAATGAATCCTTGAAAAATAAAATTGCTTCTATTTCAAAGGATTTGGATTTGGTTTCCATGAAAAACATTTCTTTGAAAAATGATTTAGATGCACATGTTTGCCATGCTAGTATAGCTTCTCCTTCTAGTATATCAATTGCATGCACCTCTTCTTCTATGATTGAAAATGATATTTGTATGCTTAAGAAGAGTGTGGATTGTTTGCGTTCCACTTTGAGCCATTGTGCCATGAACCATACACGTTTGAAATCCATGTTTCGCAAGAAACAAGTTCCATCTATGCATGCACACCATACACGGCATACACATGCTCCCCACATTCACACCCATCACATAATGTATGCTCATGTGTACACTTGTACACATTGTGGACGTAAGGGCCACCTTGCTAAGTTTTGTTATGATCGTATACATGATTCAAATTTAGCAACTAAATTTGTTTGGGTTAGGCAAGGAGCTAACCCCCATGGACCCAAAAGAGTGTGGGTACCAAAGACCACTCCTATTTTTGATGCAAGTGTGGGCTCTCACATGACGTGAGAGTGATGGTGCCTTGAGGTGGATGCTTTCCGAGCTTAAAGAGGACAAATTTGGATGCATCACTTTCAAGGGGAGTTTGGTGGGAGGACCACCTTGGTTTGGAGATATGGAGATGTGCCTTATCGATTTTGGTAACGATCTCTTACTCCTCTTTATGTTTACATGCTTTCATATTATTCACTTTTAGCATGTTTTGATGTTTCATGATTAGGATGTTAAATGTCATGATAATTAGATTAGTGATATACATGATTAGTATTTGAGACACCCATATTTATATGGATTTATATTTAGTGTTTTCACTTTAGTTTAACTAATGTGCATGTCCTAGATCTAATGCATATTCATTTACATAATGATCATATGTATGTTTATAAGTTTTATTTTGATTTCTATGCTTCATATTTTGATTACATGTTTAGATGTTAGTTTTCATTAAAATTTGAACATATACTTGTACAACTAATGAGCCACAAATAGATTATTATATGTTTGTACTTGAATGCTCATTTGTACTCATTAGATGTACTAGTATAGTCTAGCTTTGAGGATTCATACATTTTGACTTGTATTCCACATTTTGTACATGTTTTTTATGTTTATGTTAAAATTCATATATATGTCCATTTTGTCCAAACTAATTGTTATACATATACATCCTTGATCCACTTGCCTTCATGCATATACTTTTCTGGACTCACTCATGTTTGGATTTGTATGTATGCTCTAGTTTGTACAAGACATACATATGCCTTGAAGATTAAATTATTTTGATGAAAATTAGATTTTTCTTGTTTTTCATGTTTCAAAGAATTTCATTATGAGCTTGATTGCCTATTTCCATGACTTGTCTTTCATAAAACTTGTACACTCATATTACTTGATGTTTTCTCATGATTTTGGTTTCGTAAGTATTATATGTGCTATATAGATTTTGAATGACATTGGTTTAGTGATTTTCATAGTTTATGGAATATATTCTTATTTTATTCCTTACTTGAAGGATTTCGTACTAGTTTTCAAATTTATCATATAACTAGTTCATATTCTTCATTTTGGAAGAGTTTTCAATTATGCTAAACTATTTTCAAACCTATTTTTGAAAACCCTTTCCTTCCAAGGGCGGCTGGTTGGGCGACCATGCCTTTTATGCTCTTAATTGAAAATCTACTTAAACATGTGCATGAATGGATGATAGGAAATATGAGTTATACACTTGATTCTTATTATACTTTCAATTGGTATCATTGGATCTTTTCAATTGATATCACTATTGACATTCTTTTTATATACTCATATATGTTTTTATATATGTATGCTTACACTTCAAATAGTATCAATTTGATTGGTATTCAATTTTTCATACATATATATGTATTTTATTTGTGCTTACTATATCTCTATATCTTTGAGGACAATTTTTGGTTATACTAAGCTTGATTCTTAAATGACTATTATATTTCAATTGATTATGTTTCAATTGGTATCTTATACAAGCTTATGCATCATTTTGTTTGATATTTCATAAAGGGGGAGAAAATTCATATTTTACCTTTTAATTGGTTTTTGTTTACCTTTGGTATTTTACTCTCACACTTTATGTTGAAAAATGATTGAAAAATGAGATTGATTTTTTTTTGGTATCATATGCTCCTAATAAAAAATTACTTTCAATTGGTACTAATTTTTACAATTGGTATCAAGATTACCTATATGTTTACATCTTTCAATTGATATCAAAATTTTTTGGTTGATTTCTTCAAAATATTTTATTTACTTTCAATTGGTATAATATAGACATGTTTATTTAACCTTATATTAAAAACATTTGTTTTATGTACTTCTATCGGTATGTTTTATTTATTTTCAATTGATATCATGATGTACTAAATTGATATATTTTTTTCAATTGGTATCAAAATGTTTTGATTCGATTTCACCCCTTGTTGATATTTTTTTTGTTTAAGACAAAAAGGGGGATAACATTATTTTATTGTTTACTTTAACCCCTTTGTTGATGATTGACAAAAGGGGAGAAGTATTTGAGTTTATATACATGTTTATTGTTTATTTATAAGTTTATATCAAAGTTTGTTTCATGTTGGTATCAAGAGAGTTTGTTTTATGTTTTGATGTTTTGTTGATATTGATATCAAGAGCATAGATAATCATGCTTTGTTGTTTTGTTTTATTGGTATCAAGAACTTTTGTTAAAATTTTTATTGTTGGTATCAAGAGTTTTTATTGATTATCTTTCAATTGGTATCAAGAGTTTTTATTGATTGGTGTCAAGAGCTTTTATTGCTTTTATTGATAAAGCTTTCAATTGAAATTTTTATTGGTATCAAGAGTAATATTTTAAGTTTATATTTTCAATTGGTATTTACGAACATGTTTATTTCAAAAAGAGGGAAAAATAATTTATTTTAAAAATTTGGTATCAAGAGCATGTTTATTTCATTATGCATATTTATGCATATTCATGTTTAATATTCATTGCATATCTTATTGTTTATTGCTATGCATGAGTTAAGGGGGAGCTTTTTTGAAGCTTAACTTTAATCCATGCATATATAACTTCATGAGTTTTGTCATCATCAAAAAGGGGGAGATTGTTGGCCCAGAGGCCTTCTACTCTAGTTTTGATGATGATTAACTCATGTAGTTATAGTTTACTAAAAATCTTGTGATATTTAGTTTTAGATATTTAACCAAGATATTAGTAGGTGATTAGCTTCAACAAAGGTGTTTTGGAGCTTTCATATGATGATTCAAGAGCTCGAGCGTCAAAATTCATATCTAGCACTCATTGGAGTCAAGCTCGGAGAATCACGTTTGGATCGAGTCGGCTTGGAGACAAGAAGGCTTCGGTTTGTTTAGTTTTAGAATAATTAGTTTAGATCCATTGTTAAAGATTAGATAGTGTGATATGCTCAAGTTCACAACACACACTTGTTTCAAGTTTCATATTTATTGGTTTTGGTTTTTGGTTTAACTGATCTTGATTTTCATGAATAGAATTGAATCAAAACAAGTTTACATGGTTTAATGTATATTAGATTTGATCTATATACATGTATGCTTCATATTCTTAGAAAAGCTTATTTTGATAACCTATTCATGTATTTATGTTTTGTATTTAAACAAAACTTTTTTTCTGATTTAATGTCAAAAACATTGATATATATCTCTTTCATGTATATTGGATTCTATCCATATACTATATGCTTTAAAGTTATTTAAATATCATGTTTTTGTATTTACATATGTTTTGAAAAAATCGGATTTCCATTTCAAAAATCTAAGTTTTAGAAAATATGGATTTTGGTTTTCGGCAAAATTTGTAAGTCACAAAAATGGCTCAAAATATTTTTAACATGGTTTGATTTTTACTCAAACATGTTTGTATTTCAAAGATATAACATGAACTGATTTTTGTGAAATTTATGAGATTTTATGGGATTTATTTGATAATAAAAAGACTAGTTTTTCAGTCCCATAGTTGCTAGGCTGGCTGACTGCCGGTCGACTGGGCCAGTCGACCGTAGCAGTGAGCGGTCGATCGGGCCGGTCGACCGACGTGCACAGAACGTGCACGCAGCCAAGCTGGGAGGCCGGTCGACTGGGTCGGTCGACCGCCAGAGAGCTCTGCTCTTTGGAAAGCCTCCAGTCGACCGGGCCGGTCGACGGGCAGAGAGCTCTGCTCTCTGTAAACCAGCTCGGTCGATCGGGCGGTCGACCGGCCAGAGAGCCGTTGCTCTCTAGTTCTGGTACGGTCGACCGGGCGGTCGACCGGAGGGCTCAACGGTCGATTTTTTGACCGTTGGCCGGTCGACCGGCCGGTCGACCGGAAGGCCAATCTGGGCCTTTTCTGCTGCCAACGGGTAGATTTCAAATGAGGTATAAATATCCTCCCATTTGAGTTGTTTCTCAACAAGTTTTCAAGAGAAAAATTTTAGATCTTTTCTACTGTTTTAAGAGCAAGTTTTTCAAAAGAGTTTTTGGGTTTAAAAGATCAATCTTTATTTGTTTCTAAAGTATTTGATAATTCAAAGAAAATAGTCTTTTGGGAATTGGTTTTTGATCTAAAAATTCTATATCTATTTGGAGATTTCCCTAAGTGATTTTCTTTGTTCAAAACACTTTGTTTTCTCACACTTGAGCTTATCATTCTATCATATCTATTAGGATCTTTGTTTTGTGGGAAAAGAATTGGTTTGTGGTTGAGATAGACCACAAAGTTGTAAACCTTCCATCTTTGTGATATCCCTCTAGTGAGAGGTGATTGAGTTGGTATCCCTCTTGTGTAGAGATGATTGTGGAAGTGTTGTTTGGCTCCCTCTAGTGAGAGGTGGAGATTGTGTTGGAATCCCTCAAGTGTGAGGTGATTGTGTTTGAGTAGCTTTGTGCCTAGCCTCTAAGTCTAGAGGTTGTGTTGTATTTAAGAGAGGAGTTGTGTACTCCCAGTTATTGTATTGCCCAAAATCCTTAGTGGAGGTTCCCTGTGTGGAAAGTCCTGTGTGGATAAGTTAGTGGAAATCCTTCTGTGTGAAGGCGGGGACGTAGAGCTGTGTGCTCGAACCTCGAAACATATCTTGGTGTTTGCATTTGATCAATTTTCTCTAACTCTGTCTCTTACTTTGTGCATTGATTCATATTGTCATATCATATACATGCTATATGAAGATCTCTCTTACTTTGTGCATTGATTCATATTGTCATATCATATCTTGGTGTTTGCATTTGATCAACTTTCTCTAACTCTCTCTCGTGTTTAACCACGAGAGCTTCATATAGCACCTTAACTCTTATTCAGAGGAATCAAGAGGAGTTAGTCCAGAGCCCTTCGCCGGGAATTCGGCTACACTCGTTGGTTACACTAAGTGTGTTGCAATTAGTTTTTAATTTCCGCATTATTGTTCATAGATTAGCCGTACACCTATTCACCCCCCCTCTAGGTGTACTTTCACTAGCATCAAATTTATCTAAAGCATCTCTTGTATTTAAAATAAAACATTTGCATCCAAAAATCTTGAAATAAGAAACTTTTAGAATTTTGTTATAAAATAATTCATAAGATGTTTTGTTTAAAATAGGTCGAATAAGCACACGATTTAAAACATAACATGCAGTAGCAATAGCTTCAGCCAAAAATATTTTGGTAAATGACTGTCCATAAGTATAGTTCTAGCACATTCTTGTAAGGTCCTATTCTTTCTCTCCACAACACCATTTTGAGGAGATGCTCTAGGAAATGCAAAATTATGTGTAATACCATACTTATCACAGAAATTTCCAAAAGATTGATTTTCAAATTCTCCTCCATGATCACTTCAAATAGTGACTATATTTAGAGACTTTTAATTTTGAATTCTTTTACAAAAACTTGAAAACTCATCAAAAGTATCATTTTATTTTTTAGAAAAATTACCCATGAAAAACGTGAATAATCATCAACAATAACAAAAACATACCTACTTTTGTTTAAAGAAGTAACACGAGTAGGACCAAATAAATCCAAATGAAACAGTTCTAAAGGTCTATTGATAGAAACTAAATCTTTAGATTTAAAAGATGATTTAACTTCCCTAACTGACTATAGATTTCAGCTATAAATAGGGATGTTGTCCTAGGATCAATTCACCAATTCAAAACTCAAGTTTCAGCCTAAAAACTCTGTTCAAAATTCTATTTTTCTGAAAACTATTTTCACTTTCTGTTTCTTCACCAATTCCTACTCTATTGTGAAGATTTTTGAAAGTTCACCTATAAGAGACCTTATCCACAATCACATACAGATTCAAGGCTTATAGAATCAATTGTAATCATTGCATTGTACAAGGGCGTCTTCTTGGTGTAGAAGAGAAGTTGTACAAGGTGTTTGTCTTCTTGGTTGTAAGAGGAGTTGTACACATTTGGTAAAGGGTGTTTTGTCAAGTGGTATACAAGGTATTGGTTTTGGGTGTATCCAAATTAGGAAAGAAAAATCTCAAGCAGATTGCTTGGGGACTGGACGTTGGTCACAAGGACTAAACCAGGATAAATCTCTTGTCTTTGCATTTGCATTTTCTAAGTTTTATCTTGTGAATTTTTATTTCCTGCAAGTAGTTTTATTTAAAATTTTATAAACACTATTCACCCCCTTTAGTGTTTGTGTTGCTTGAATATAGATCCTACAAGCCACTGCCGACAGTCCTCTTTGGATATGTCGACAGTCAAATTGTCAATTGAATAATTTCTACAAATAAATTAACTTTAAAATATATTTGATGAAAAATAAAGTATATAAGAGTGTGTGTATGATTCCTTTGAGCTCTACTCTCTGCATATTAAACTTTAACATTCTATTGATTATAAAATCAAATTTGTATACCATACAAATATATACATCTTCACAACATTGGGAATATCTTTACTTTCGATCACGTATTATATCTTTTGAAGATGAATCACCAAGTAGACAACCTGAAACTTATAGCCATTGAAAAGTATATATTAATTCTTATAAATATTCATGAGTGGGTCATTATCAAAATGGAGAACTATAGTACCCTTAGGCTAAAAATCTCCCCCTATTTAATGATGAGAAAACTCATGATAGAAGAGTTTATAAATAAACTTCCGTGAAATGATGCATAAGTTAATCAAGATATATATCATTGTTTTTCATTGATTTTGCAAAGGAGAAAACTTACAAAAAGGGGTCGAGCTAAATTACAAGAATTTTAAAAAGATTACAAGTAGATCTCCTCTGAGATTCTAGAGAAGTGTGGCGATAGGAGTCTGGTCAGCACGTGACCACTTTGTCCCTTTGACAATGCGATCGATGGGATTCCCTTCTCGCCTGGTTCGGGGAATCGGAGAACAGAAGGTTGGCATAACCCTCTTGTTACTTCTCAAACTGCCTTCACTTGGGAATTCCTTCTCGCCTGGTTCCGGAGATTCCTTGAGAGAGATCTTAGGGTATCAGCACCCTGATTAGAGAAGCAGTTCTCTGAATTCTCTGAATTCTTTGAAGCAAGAGAATAGATCTCTGTTTAGCCGACTCTCTCTGTGCGTCTCTTTGCCTGTGCGCGTGTCTTATGCGTGTGTTTATGCGCCGCGTCTCCTCTTGTGCCTCTGGTGGGCTATTTATAGGGAGAGCAGGGGTATAATTGTCCCTTGAAAATCTGAAAACAGATTGAGTCAACTATTTAAATATAGAAAGTAGCCTTGCTGCGAGGTTAGAATCAGCTTCTGCGAAGCTAGGAATAGCAGGTTATTTCGATCTCCCAATCTGTTTTGATTCTTTTCAAATAATTAAAAGATTTCCCCTGATCTTCTTACTTGTTTTAGGAGAGTCAAGCGATTATGGCAAGCAGCTGCCAAATTTGATTTCAGATTTGATCTTGATTAGATTTGAACTTGATCTTGAATTGATTTGATCTCATCTGGAGATTTAATAGGTTAAAGGTTGACCATGAAAGACCCGCAGCGGAGCTGCCGCGTCGAGCTCGCAGCGGAGCTGGAAGAAGGATCTGGCGAAGTCAGAAGAAAGCTCTTCAGCGGAGCTGGATAACATCTGTGGCGAAGCTACCGAACATCCTTCTGCGCGATTGTGTGTGGCTTCAAGCGAAGCTAACTCTCTGCGGAGTTAACTGAGCACTTCAGGCGAAGCTGTAAGTTAGCTCCCTGATGGAGCTTTAAATGGCTTCAAGGCGATGTTGGACAAACTTAGCCTCTTAAGCGAGGCTATCCCATTGGGCTCATGTGATGCTAAATGTTAAGCTAACGTAGCATCTTAGACCTGCTTAGGTCTCTTCAAAGACAATCTGGGCTACTGTCTGCTTCACTGGATCAGTAGAGTTCAAGTTGCTGATTTGTCCCTCGGAGATGGGTAAAAACTGGTCGTCAGCTTGTCTACCACTTGTCTTTTATAAATGTCAACAAGTTAGACATTGTTCAGGCCAGTCAGGAATCTCGTCTTTTTTAGAGTGTCAACAAGACCCCCTTCAAAGTTTTTGAAAGTCTGCAATGGAATGGTTCAGATTTCAAAATACTTTGAATTGCTTTGATTGATGGTATGTGAAATACGAACGTCGCCATGGTAGTTGAGTTCAGCTTCGCTTTCAATCCTGCTTCCGGATTAGAATAAGTTCGCCGAGGAATCGTGTAGATTCGCGATTCTAGTTAGCTTCGCGTCTGAGTAGCTCCGAGTCTGGGTTGCTCCGCGTCCGAGCCTCCCGGAGTAGATTCGCTTCCAATTGGTCTTGGAACGTCGTTCTTTTCCTGAGACTAACTGCTTTCCGCTAGTTACGAGAAGGATTATTTCCTTTCCTGAAGTTGAAATAACTTCTCTTGCATTAACAAGGGAGATCATTCCTTCTGCGTCCATTTCCGAGGGAGACTATTCCCTTTCTCAAGGCTCAGTAAATGCCTTAAATTCGCTCGCGCTTCTAAGCTTGAAGCAGCGGCAGTGCGACCAGGCTATGAGGCCTATAAATAGGACACTTGAAGTTCTCTGCAGAGAAGCAGTTTGTTCATGACATCTCCTGGTTGTTCAGAGAAGTATACTCAGATCTCTGAAATAGTGGGGGTGCCCACTCTGGTCATTAACCGGCCAAGAACTGGTGAGTCTCGGTCATCCAGAGACTTTACTAATGGACTAATGACTTTAGGGAGTTTATCTCCCTGAATGGTGGAGGCGGTGGAGTTATCGGTGCTGATGGAGTTGTTGGAGTGGATGGTGATGGTGGAAAAAAATGGAGGAGATGGAGGTGTTGTGGTAGAAGAGATGGTGGAGGGAAGTGAAGATGGAGGTGAAAGTGGTGGAGGATGATGGCTTTATAGGAAGAAGATGATGGTGGTGGAAATGTTAGAGAGAAGAGGAGGAAAGAAGAGAAAGAGAAGAGATGAGAGATGGGGAGAGTGGAGGAAGAGGCTTGGCTGGCAAGGGGCACGCCGGTGGCGACGGTGGCCTGGGCTATCGTTAGCCAAGGAGGGGGGAGAGGGAGGAGTAAAGGGAAGATGATAAATGAGAGTGAGAGTGAGAGAGAGAGAGAGAGAAAGAGAAAGAGAAACATATGTTTGTTTAAAAATAATGAATTAATAAAATAAAAGAAAGAGAGGTACGAGATGGGAGATGGGCAGGTGATGGAGAGGGGATAGGGTGTGGGAGCAGATCAGAAACATGGGGAACCAGGGAAAGGAAGAGAAAAATGGAAAAAAAAGAATGAAAAGAAAAGTATTAAAATAATAAAATATTCGATCAAATTTTGACTAGCTCAGAAATGTTTTCAAAAATTTTCAAAATAGAAAATATTATATTAAGGTACATGGTGAAATCTGATTCAAGAAATTCAATCTGATTTTCAAATTAAAAATCCTTAAATCTGCCGGAGATACTAGTCGATACCAAAACCGGTTGATTTTCGAATAATTCAGAAAAATATCCAAAAATGCTCTATGAGAGAAAATGTAATCCCAAGAAACAATGTGAAACAAACTTTAGAAATTTAACTCCATTAGAAAACTAAAAATCTGAGAATCGATCAGCGGTACTGATCGACATCGGTTTTGAAGATTTTGCAGAATAATTCAGGAAAAAAAATCTAGAAAATGATGAAAAATCTAAAATATTGTAAAATAGTATTTGAAGCTGAAATCAGTCAAATTGGACTATCGAAAAAATCAAATCAGATTGTACGCTGGTATCGAGTCCCCGGTTCAAACTCGGGCTGACTCTCAGTCCAGAAAATCCGGATTCAATACAAAACAATAGAATAAATAAACATATAAGAATAAATATGTGAAGAAAATTAAATACGATCAAAAAATGGAGACACATATCTGGATACGTATTCCGAGAAGGAGGTGTTTATTTAAAAAACAAAATCTTCTCCAAATCTACTCTTATAATAAATTGAAAAGGGCAAAATCCCTCTCTCAAACCAAAAATCATGGAAAGACATTCACAAAATTTGGTTGGCCTTCTGATCTTTTTATGCAAGCCAGAAACTCCTTCGATAATTTTTCCCATCACCTTCTCCCTCAACCCTGCATTCATGGGAGACAATGTATGCTGTTCAAATTGCCTTTTGTCTTATTTTTAGTGGTCTTTATAACTCATTTTTAGAGCAGCAGCCTTTAGCCGTTTCATGTCAAGGGCAATCAATGTGGCTGACACATGAAAAGAATTTTGTGCTTAAGACTATCTACTTTTTACCTTGAAGGTGTTCATTTTTATTGAAACAATTGTTGATGCATAATTAATCATTTTAAAGACAAGTAGTTGGTTGTTTAAGACATGAAGAAAAGTTGAAGACATTCTTTGCTGTTCAAGATAGTACACATATTCTTTTCAAAAAAAAAAAAAAAAAAAAACAGAGAGAGAGGGAGATAGTCGCATATTTGAAACAAACACAATACATTTTAATCATTTTCTTTCGTTGCATCTATCTTCCCAAAAATTCTTGTGATGAGAGTCTAATTCGGAAATGGCGAGAAGATGTGGTCAATCTGCCAGCCTCTGTTTCTTGACAGCACCTGCACTTGGGCCTAACAAGATCCTTTCGACAATCAAGACAGTTCAGACCCCTGAAAGGATGAGGAAAACTAAAGAGAGTTGGAGAATGAACAGAATCTCATACCCTGAACCAGCACAAACTGCCTTCTCCTATTTACAGGTTGATAGAGCGGGTTAGTTTGTCATGACAGGTTAACATGTGCTGCCAGACTGGACATTCAGTAGCTCCTATAAGAAGCTCGGATAGTTCCAGTAGTTCTCCGAGTAGCCATGCTCGAACAGCCTTCGACCCTTATGACCTTGTCATCTTGATTCCTCAACTTAAAGTAGACAGATTTACATTAGAGGTAGACATGGTAGGATTTCTAAAAGTAAATAGTTTACAAACAAAATTATAAAGTTAACATATGAAGGAAGAAAGTTTATGCATAAGGTAGACAATTGATATGGATCTTATTCACTAACTCGAATATGATGTAGCTCCAAATCTCCCATTGAATTTACTCAAATTTACTATTTTAGACTCCCAAAGATTTCAATTTCCACAGTGTCTTAGGCGATATAGACAACACTCAAATCTTCTTTAGTAAACAACGGTTTGATCTGAGCTAGCCTCCGTCTCCATTTATGTCTGGTGGTATTGATTCTTTTTAATTCTTTCAAAATCCGCATTTCGCGGCTACTCTCCAATAGCTGGAAAATGCTTTTAGCTTTCTCCACCTGACCTTGTCCAAATGTCAGCAGAGATCAACCAGAGGCGTTATATGTTAAATTATGATCTTTCAACAAAAGTTCCCCTCGCTTGGAATATGTATCATTGTTAACCCCAACAGACATAATCGATGTGGCCAAAAATCACATCGTTTCAAGAATCCCCTTATGCCAATATAATTATCCAAAGACTTGCCGTCAATTTCAATAAAATAATTCTACCTAAGAACTGTTGGACAAAATTGGAACCTATATATAATTTATTTATCTACTAATTCTTTAAGACAACAAGTTGTTGCTAGATTCATAGCTCATCCATCCTCCCTTAAAGACCTGGTTGAAGTTTGTTTACAACTTCAGTTTCATTCTCTTTTCCATATCATACATACTGGTTTAATTTTTCAGTCACTATTTCCCCAAAAAAGGAACCTGAAGAAGAAATAAAGAATAACGAAAGGAGGAGGATGAAAATAACAACCAAAAAAGTTACCTCCGGCAGCTCTAAATCCTTGGTTCACCATAATTTTTATTTGTTGCCCCAAATAAACCTTTATTCCATTTGTTATTCTGATTGTTTATTTCTTTATTGATAAAATGCTTTTTTTTTTTTTTTTTGGAGAAAATACTGTGAGGCCAGGAAAGCCCCAGACTTAACGAACCAATCCCTAAAAATGGAGGGAACAAAGATGTAAAAATACAAAATTGGTTCACCTGAAAAAAAAGAAGAAGAAGAAAAACTCAAACAGTGGGTCACCGTACTTCTAGACATCATGAAGACACCTCCACGTTGCATCCAAGAGGCAACACGACCTTGCAAGCGATGCTTGGTTTTCGGCCAACTCCAACCACTCTCCTCACTCTATCCTCATATGTCATCGACGCTCCTAAAGCTGCCCTCCTCTGGCACCTCGAGCACCACATCTATCCTTTGAGTCCTAAAGCGGTGGCTCCTCATCCAGAATAGATCCACGCGCTTATAGGGTAAGTGCGTTGTGGAAAAGCTCTTCCAGGTAAATGAGCCTATCGTCATAAGGATCCTCATATATCTTCTTCAATGAACCCTTATCCCCATAAAAAAATACGACTTTTTTTCAAAGCATGATGCCCATCCGGTGCGTCCAATCGAGCAAGGTATCCGAGTACACTGACCTCATCTCTCCCCTCAGTAAATACTGACCCAAGAGAAGTTCCTAATTAGAGTGAACGCCCTAACCCAAATCAGGCTACATCAACACCGGCTACATCAATGATCAAATCAGTGATGACCACAATTACCCCCTTAGAGCAACTCCAATGGGTCGCTGCATTTTGCAGCCACCTTTGGAGAATATTCTCTAAAATATTCCAAAATGGAGGGGGTGAACTCCAATCACACCCCTCCATTTTTAGGTCTCCATTTCATTTTACATTTCTTTAATTTGTTTGTATAAATTATAAAACTTAATTTAATAATATAATACATAATATAATTAACAAGATTAATATTATTATTATTTACTATAAATTAGACATTCAGAATAAAATAAACATGCATTTCGAAGCTCACTTTGCACTTCAAAACGCATTAATTGAACATTTGTGAGAAAGACATAGCAATGAAGTGATGTAACTTTTTTTTATTAAAGTTTCGATGTATTTCAATATAGTGTATTTATTTTTCATTTAATTTTCAAATATATTATCATTTCTAATTACTTAATTACTTGCAATTATATATTTCAATAAATATTATTCAATATTAGTCTTATTTTGAAGATAACGACGAGACCTTCTCAATGCTATAATTTTCGTAAAAAAAAATTAATAGATTTAAAATTGTATTGATTTTAAGTACCTAGTATATTAATTAAAAAGAATACAAATGATATAAATTAAAATATGAATGTTGTTAAAAAAATAAAACGGTAATCCTCTATTTTTGGAGGAAAACCTCCAAATTTGGAGCCTCCAAATTGCAGTTGCAATTGGAGGGCGGTTGGATCGCAACCGGGCTGCAAAATGGAGAAATGCAGCCCTGTTGGAGTTGCTCTCAGACGGCCTCAACCCCATAATAACAATTTGAAACTGCACATTCAAATTGCCCAAGGTCACCTCAACTGCCCCCATCAACCCACCAAAGGTGCATCACAAACAGATAAAATGCTATATTATTTGATAGAAGATAGACTGCTACATCATTATTTATATTTCGACTTTTTACACTATTTGTGAACTGAAAGGTTGTATTCAACACTAATAATTCCCAACTGATCTCTAATATGAACACTAATTGTCCACAAAAATATAGAGTTAGTAAGGGTTTGAACTGGAGAACCAAGCTTTAATTTTTTTTTTTTTTTATATAAAGCAATATTTTATGTTCACAGAATGTCAATTACAAATCCACCCAAGCAGTAAATACTGTTGCAAAACATAACAAATCTAATTAACGTACACAACACTGCCTCAGAATATCAGAAACATATTACATGCCAATACCAGAAAAAGTATTAGTCTAAAGTAAGTCTCTCTCTCTCTCTCTCTCTCTCTCTCTCTATTTGTGAAATCTCCACATGCTAATGTACTTGTCATTGTGAGTGGTGACGATCTTGTTCAGCCCCATGGCGAGGCAGGTTATGGGAGGACGCACGCATCTTGGAATGCTATCAATGTGAATGCCTTCTGCCAAAGCTCTAGCTCTTTTCCTTTCAATGACCTTCCAATTGGTAGCAGCGGAAGCTGATGGCCCCGTGTCCATCACAAAGCTTGAAATAAGCTCACCAGTGTTCTGATTCAGAAGGCGAAGAACACCATCCAAGCCACCAACAGCTAATGTTGATGAGTCGCTCACCAGATGATGGATAGAATACATGACATTTGGACTAACTCTTGTCTCCCAGAGTGGTCTTAATGTCCTGAAAGGCAAATGTATATTGAAGAAATGGAAGGGATTAAAGATTATTGGTCTTGTCTAGATAGTAAATAACAAATTGTATCCGCTTCTTGCATGACTAATCGTGATACGAATTGGATTATGTGCGAGCACAAAAATTATATCTAATACTTTCCAGTGACACCTCTACATAAATAGAAGTATTGTAGGAAAACAAAGCATGTTAAGAAAACAACTCCGGTGCACTGATATGATATGGATACAACATAATACAGGAACATAGAGATGGGATAATCATGCAACTTTAGGATAAAGACATGTTGTGGATACATTAATGATAAAATTTGTTCAAGTACGGGCATGTGCATTAGTCATTACTTGCAACAATAAAAAAAAATACAATATCTTGGATGTCATGAAATATTCCAAGTTAAGTGTGTGTATTGGGCTTTTTTTTTTTTTTTGGGGGGGGGGGGGGGGGGGGGGGGGGGGGGGTGGGGATAGGTTATAGATATAACATAAATTTAATATAACTCAAAAATTGCAATCAAGTTGTTCATATATAATAAAAGTAAATAAAATAACATCTTTACCAGAATTCTCAAGTTAGCAACTGCAATCCTCAACGTTAGCCATCTCTTAAAGGAATTATCAGTAGCATCATCTATAATCATGTCCTTTCTACTGCCCACGTCTAAGTGCCTTAAGCATCTAAAATTCCTCATATCACGTCCTCTACTTCCACTAGTGCATGTATTGTCCTCAATCCCTTGGCCCAAAACCATCACAAACTAGTAGGATCATGTTCAATTAACTGCTTGCCCACCTTCTGGCCTCCATGGCATATGCCAAAACCATCACAAATAACCTCCCTCATTGTAATAATTTCTTTTTATGTCTTCTTTTGTATTGTAGCTAATCGGTATGAAAATTGTAAATCTATTACTCAGTTGAGTGTTTATTGATTGATGAACATCTAAGCTGCAACATATGGTGGTATTGTAGCCTCTCTGTTGGTCTTGGGTACTTTGCCAGACCTGAACATGACCCAATCCAGTTTAGGTGTCTGGGATGGCATGCAAGCAGGTTGCTTCTGCAAACAGTGTGACCCATTAGGGATTCATTAGGGGAAACAAGTAGGGGCTATTTATACCCCCATACTTTGGAAACCATCAGTGAGGGAGATGCCATTTATCTCAAAATATCTTGAGTCAGGGGAACAGTCCTCTCATCTCTTATCTCCAAATCTGGAAACCATGTGATAGCGTCCTTCATTTATTGCCAAACGACCTACTGAATCACACTTACATCATGGACATGAGGGTGCGAGTCCCTGAAAACACAGCAAACTCCATCAAGTTTGTTATAGATGGTTTTGAAGCTTCACTAATTGGAACTCCCAGATCATCCATTCCCTTCAATGTATGACATACCACATGGATGGTTTTGACTGCTTGTGATTGTTGAACAATGCTGATCTATTTTCTCATTCCAAAGCATGTTGTCTCGTAAGTTTTCCCTGAATTTGTAATTTTCTATGCCATTAAATCTTCTTTACTATCTATCCTTGAACTCCATTCACATAGGTCTATCTCAAACGATAACGAAACGAGGCACTGGTACTTCTCCTGTTTTGTTGTCGGTAATCATTCTAATATGTAGCCACTTTTCGTATATATTATGCACAATTACCCTAAACTTTTCCTCACAGCTTTGTCCAAGTAAAGGTTTTCAGTCCTCTTTCGTTACCCTCAAGAACCTCAGCACATCACATCATTCCTTACTTCAGTCTGAGCAAATTTATGTAGTGTGTTCCAATAAACCCAACTATGCCCTGCATCTTCCTTGGGCCTTTTTTTTTCTGAACTAGGGACAGGTTATTAAAATAAGTTGTAGAATTGATTCCTCCATTTGGAGTAATTATTTCCTATACCAGTGCTCATGTACGATGTAGTGGCAAATGTCACAACTTGTGGAGGCATAACAAGTGATTTTTCTATCACAATTGGATTGCATCAAGGATCTACATTGAGTCCATTCTTATTTGCCATAGTGATGGATGAGCTTACTAGAGCTATTCTGGATGAGATACCGTGGTGTATGCTATTTGCTGATGATATTGTCCTAGTCGATAAAACGAGAGCTGGGGTCAATGCAAAATTGGAGTTATGAAAGAAAACTTTATAAAGAAATATCATGCCCAAAAAATGAGTGTAGTAGAGATGCGCATACTTCGTTGGATGTATGGTAACACGAGAAGAGATAAGGTGAGAAATGAAGATATTCATACAAAGATAGGCGTAGCCTCTATAGAAGAGAAGATGAGAGAAAACCGTCTACGATGGTTTGGTCTTGTGCGACGTAAACCTACAGATGCGCCAGTCCTGCGAGTAGAGCGTATCAAATTAGGACAAGTTAAAAGAGCGCAGGGAGACCGAAGATAACATGGATAGATGTAATATGACAAGATATAGAGGCTAAAGGTCTTAGTGAAGGCATATTGCTCGATAGGAATGAGTGGAGAAAGCTGATCCATGTGCCCGATCCGGCATAATTCTCTTTTCATTCATGTAGCCTACCCCAAATACTTGGGACAAATGGCTTAGTTTGTTGTTGTTGTGGGGGGTGGGGATTAGAGGTGCCCTTTTCCTGTTCGTACAACAACCCATGTGATTGATAAAAGAAATGTGGCAAGAAAAAGAAAATCTGAGAGTTGTCAAAAGTATTTAAAATGCAAGAAAAGAGTTCAAATTATTTTCTCTCTCATCCTAATCATTCTTTATTTTTATCTGTTTTTGCACCAAATTACAATCTCAAGGTATTCATCCCAAAATTTTCGACCTAGTTTTATGATCTTCCTGATGAACATATTCCACTGTATGCATGGGATTAATTACTCAAATAGGAAGGTGAACGCTACAGTAATTTGAAAGAAGAAATGTAATACGCTGGAGAATCATGAGTTAATATAACTCTAAAATAGAAATGTGAATCGTATTATAAAATAACATTTCACCAAAAGAGCCAAGCTGGCAACTTCATACTGACCGAAGATCCCAACAATGTGCATATCCAGCAGTTGATCCAGCAAACAATAAATGAGAACGCATATTAAAGTACAAACTCTTCATACCTGTTTTAAACAAAGTTGAAATCAAAACCGATAACATTGATCCAAATATACAAAAAGAATGATTGCCTAAAGTTAGTTTTGAATTATACAGCCAACTCCTTACAAAATTTACTACACTGATTTGCCAAGGGTATAAAAAAAGTATAACCATGATGCAAATTTCAGTTATAACACATCTGGATACCAGCATGTTTGACAGAGGGAATTGTTGCTATTTGCTGTACTTAATTGACAGACACATTTTACCCTAAAATAGCTGAAGGGAGACTGCAAATGTTAATAGAAAAATTTATTTAGAAAGTCGAGCATGCACATTGAGCACTTAATGGTAGTCCTTGAGGTGTCCTTTTCTAAAGTTTACGAGTTACTACACAAGTAGAATAGGGTCAGAGACCAAAGTTGAGCAAGAGAAATTAATATGTAAAACAGACTTAACAACATGCAACACTGCTAGACAAGAATCTCTCTCTCTCTCTCTCTCTCTCTCTCTCTCTCTCTCTCTCTCTCTCTCACACACACACACACACACACACACAGATGTCTCTGTGTGTGTGTGTGTGGTGGGGGGGGGGGGGGGGGGGCGAATACAAATTTGAAAAAAAAAATAATAAAAGAAGGAAAAGATCTGAGAGAGTTGTAGATTCCTCCCATTCCTCCTCAACATTATTATTTATAAGCAATTACATATATAACTCATGAGTATGACTCATAAAGATATAAAAACTCTTAATAAAATAAAGACTCATAGTAAACACCTAACTATTCAAGAATTTAACACTCACCCTCAAGCTGGAGCATAAATATCTAATCATGTCCAATTTGTTACATAAGTACGAGAAAATTTTAAGAGAAACAAGTTTTGTACGCATATCTGCAAGCTCTTCATTAGACGAATAAAGCGGAAATCAACTCCTAAGAGACCACATTACGAATGAAATGACACTCCACCTCTATGTTTATAGTCCTCTCATAAAAGACATAATTGCTGGTTATGTAATAACAGCCTGGTTTTGATTCTCATAGTACATAGGCATCGGATTATCCACGTATCTGAGTTCCCACAACATGGACTTCAGCCACACCATTTCACATGTTCTACGAGTCATTGCTCTATACTCCACTTTCAACACTGGAATGAGATACAAACTCTACTTCTTACTTCTCCAAGTAATCAGATTACCTCCAATATAAGTGCAGTATCCATAAGTAGACTTTCTGTCTCTTTTATCCCCTGCATTAGTTAGAATCTAAAAAAGCTTCAATCCTAGATGTTCATGGAAAATTTAGGATAATCCTTTACCCGAGATCTTTTGATGTATGTCAGAATTCTCAAAACAGCCTTCCAATGAATCTATCTACGTTTGTACATAAATTGACTCACCAGTCCAACAGTGTCGGCGATATTCGATCTTGTAATTATGACATAGGTAAGTTACCTACGAGTCTCTTGCACTGGGAGACATCATTAAATAGAGGTCCAGTCTCATCTCACAAATCAACATCAATATCATGAGAGTACGCATTGATTTGCAGTCAAGTAGTCTAGTCTCCTGTAGTAAATCCAAAGCATACTTCCGTCGAGAAAGAACTACTTCATATTTACTGTGAACAATTTCAATCCGAAGAAAGTACATTGGGCTGCCCTATGTCTTTGATCACAATTTGAGTCTTAAGAACTCTTCAACTTTCTCAATATCATCACCACTCTCAGTCAAATATAATATCATCCACATAAATATCAAGAATCACAGTACTTGAAGAAGTCCTACGAATGAAAACAAAATGATCAGAATAACACTTCCAAAATCCTACTTTAGTGATGATATGGTTGAACTTATCAAACCTGGTTCGTGGATTTTACTTAAGACCAGATATTGCATTTTTGAGTTTGCACATCACATTCTCCCCCTGAGCAACATACCCAAGAGATTGCTTCATATAGACCTCCTCCTCAAGATCACCATATAAGAAGACATTCTTCACATCCAGCTAAAATATTGGCTATTGGTGGTTAACTAGAGAAAATAAGACATAAATGGAGTTGAGACGAGCCAAAAGAGACAAGTTCTTCAGATAATCCACTCCTTGAGTTTAAAGCCACGAATAACTAGACGAAAAGTTCTTCAAATAATCCACTCCATAAGTTTAAAGCCACGAATAACTAGACGAGCTTTATATATATGTCCACTGTGCCATCTGGATGATACTTGATAGTAACACCCAGTGGCAATTGACTATGGGTAGTTCAGATGAAGTAGGTACAAGATTCTAAGTCTGACATAAGATGAAAGCATCTATCTCGTCTTCCTTGGCCTGCTTCCATTCCGGGTACTTCAATGCTTTCTAATAAAACTTAGGTATAGAAATAGAAGACATAGACAAAGCAAGCTAACGAGGCAGTAGTGTAAGACGATCATAAAAAAACAAATTGAAAATAAGATGTTGAGAACAAGATCGTTCATCATTTCGATGAGCAATAGAAAGTTCAAGTCTAAAAGAGAAGAAATATATATCTCAACAGTAAGAAGTGAAAGAGCAATAACAGAGAAACATAATAAGGAGGTTCAGAATCAACAACTATAGTTTCTAGATCAACAGTGAGACCACATTTCTGGGAAAGTGGTATACATCTACGATGATTTAGATATAGTCTCTTTCTTTAAATACTCAGAACTAGGCATAGGCTGATAGAGGATTAGAAACAATAAGAGCAAAAAATGAAACTGACTTAAAGATCATCACATCAGCAGAAATATAAAACTTACAATCAAAATATCTTATTTCTTTGTACGTGATAACCAATAAACACATTTTATAGCTCTAGGCTTTGACCAATCCTATCAAGGTTAGAATAGAAGATTTGGAACAAAAGAAGTAAAATTAAACACACGAGAAACAACAGTAAAGGTAGGTTTATCAGGATACATGCAAGAAAAGAAAATGTTGTCACAAAGTACAAAAGAGAGCATTCTATTTATTAAATGACAAGCTCATAGAATAGCTCCTGTCCAAAAAATTTTAAGTACATGCATGTGAACCAACAGAGTGCGAGCAACATCTTGAAAGTGTCTCAATTTTCTTTCTAGTATGAAGTGCGTGGACAAGTAGACTGATCTAATATACCATGAGATACACAAAAACGAGAAACTTCTTTTGAAGTATACTCACGTAAAAACGCGAAAGTAGTAGAAAACTATGTTTTTATTTCAATGAATTTTTTTGATAACATTAAAAACCCCAGTGCTGTCTTTCAACATATACACACAAGACATTCTAGAATAATCATATGCAAAAACTAAAAAAATACTGAAAGTCAGATCTAGAAGTAATACGGTCCCCAAATATCAAAGTGCACCAGTTCAAAAAAAAAACTACTCTTATTATCAACACGACTAGGTAAAAGCGCAATGATGCTTTCGTAACTGATAAGACTCACAATCTAAAGTAGTAATAGATGACTCGATAGGCAGCACTTGACACAATTTTTGCAAAAATTGATGCCCCAACCTATGGTGCCACGTAGTAGAGTATCAGGAGAAATAGTAGCTATTAATAGAGGCCACCATATTCACGATCACAACCAATCATCATCCCAATCTGCAGATTCTGAAACACACAATGGGAATGATAAAATATAGCACAACAATAATTTTATGTAGTAAATTTGTTAATGGACAATAGACTAACAGGGAATTTAAGAACACATAAGACATTGTTTAGTGACAAAGAAGAGATGGAATGAATAACTCCTTTTCCACGAACATAAAAGATACCATCAACATTAACAGGAAGAATATTATCTAAAAAAAAGAGATTTTTTTTAATACTTGCCATATGAGTAGATGCTCTGAATTTAAAACCCAAAGCTTAATCAGTCAAAGTAATAAATGCACTCGTACTTGACGCAGACCCATGCATGATACTATTAGCTGACTGTGATGACTGAGCAGTCTGAAGCTAAAGGAAACAATTATATTCTATATGAGAGATCTGCAGAAAAAAGCATCAGTGAAGGACATAGCAGCTGAAGTAGAATCGCAACCTGAGCCCACTCAAGTCTAGCACAGTGAGCACAATGACGTGGACCCTCGTCTCCGCATCCACGTCCTCCCTCTAGATCGTGACCATGACCACATCCTCCACCTTTGCCATCGCCTCTAACTATCATAGTGTTCTCAACACCAGAAAAAGAATCACCTCCCATAGAAACACGATGAACTTGAGATAAAGTAGTAGAGATACAAGGAACAATATCACCACCAAGAATTTGATTATCCAAGGAGGTATCCATCCAAGATATAAACATAGCCATTACTCGCTCATCACGATACCGCTAAAGCACTTTTAAATTCATACAAGGGTTGATAGAAATCCAACTCATTGAGAGTCCCCTTAAACTCAATGTAGTGTCACATAGAGAGCTACCTTTCTTTCGCAGTGAGAATAACTTTTCATACAAATCAATACGAGAAATATTCTGCTCATTAGATTACATCCCCTCAAAGTATCCCATATTTCTTTGGGAGTTTTAAGAAACATAACACTTGCACTAACATTCTCATCCATAATGCATAGCAGCCATGTTATCATCACGCTACAGTCGCTTGCCAGCCAATCTCACAGGCAATAGTACATGTTGCTGTACGATCTCTGTAAGATGCTTCAGTTTGCTCAACAAAGAGACATAAGGACTGAATCAAAGAAAATAATTAGTACCACTGATTTTGACAGTGGTAGCCAAGAAGTGCTTAGAAACAGGAGAATCAAAAATGTTTGATCTTCAAAAGACATAGCAATTAATAGTTAATAAACCGAGCAGGTAAATAGATAGCAGCATCCATAGAAAACGTCAACGACATTCAAGCTGTGCAGTAGATAATAGTTGAGATGATAGATGGCCTCGACGAACTCTGAATGGCATCAAGAAGTCACCAGTAGGCACAAAAGAGTAGAAGAAACCTAGGCGAGGTCATACCATGTAGCAGGGCCTCGCGAGGTTACATAGATAGACAAAAAAAGTCTACAAGCAGTGGCGAAGGCAGAAAAGGAGATGGATTGGTGTTTTGGTGATGATGAAGATAGTAGATGGCTAAGGTTAGATTTTCTTTTTTTAGTGTTACGTGAACAGTGCTATCACGGTACTGTTTACATGAACAATAACTTTTTGCAGATCTTGGTGGTTACTAGAGTTAGAGTTCTGGCTCTGATACAATATCAGAATTTGATAGGAAAAGACATGAGAGAGTTTTAAATTCCTCCCTCAACAGTATTATTTATAGACAATTACAAATACAATTCATAATCTGAGGACTCCTAAAGATGTAGATACTTTTAATAAAAATAAATATTCCTAATAAAAAGTACCTATTCAAGAGTATAACAAAAATAATACAAAATGGTAACAAATTTCAATTATTCTAGAAACAAAATCTTAACAAGAAGACACAACAAAATTTTAATAATTTTATTAAATAAAATTTAATAAAAGTTTTTCTTTATAAGTGTCATTGAGAAGAGGAGAAAAAAATTCTATATAGACTTTTTATAGAGAGTTTTTTTTCTCTCCCTGATTTTCTTCTCTATAGTTTCTTTTGCTTTTTTCCTTTTTTTTCTCTGCATAGAGTAGAGAAAGTAGACCATTAGAAAATATAAGGAAAGAGTTTAGAAAGATCTGATACGAGATTTAAAATAATGAATTAGTACTACTCAAATAATTATATTTTCTTAATAAATAAAGAAATGAATACTCATTGTGGGCCTATATTCTGTTGGGGGGTTACTCAGGTTTCCACTGGGAAAACACTATGGGCCTTAAACAAAGACCGACAACTAACCTGACCTAAAAGCTTAAGTTGATAGGTAAAGACCTCAACTTTCCATTTAAGTTCTTCATTATCCTACTTACTTTCCAGTGTGAGAGTATATTCTCACATGAGTACCCAATAATCTCTTCTTTCATGTGTGAATATACCATAATCATCATTCACTAGAATCCTAGGCCACCCACGGATCTTGATTATTTGTGAGGATCTCATCGTGGGTACACCAACTTCGGTCTCAACAACCGGCAACAACCAATTAACCATCTATGAATCTCCACAATTCGTGAAAATCAGACCTTAATCAACTCCCAACTTACTAGCTGGGTTTGACATTGTACCCAATTCTCCCGTGGGCCACAACATGGGGCTCTGATTCAATTTTTTCTCGTTTGAAACAAACACAAGAGTATTTTATGCGGTCGCAACTTTCTTTTCCCTACAGAATATCAGGAATTTGAAGATTATGGAGAATTTTAGGAGATTTTTTGGGAGATTTATCGGATTTTTAAGGAGTGAGAATACATTTTTCTTTTCGTTTTGGAAAACGTTTTGCATTCTTTTCCTACAGGTGGATTAATAGCCACATGTACTATTATTATATAGGTTTTCTCAAAAAATTTAGGGGGGTGGCCGCCCCTACATTCTCCCCCATGCCTCCATCCCCCATGCAAATGTAGCCACTCTCTGGCTCACGTGAACACACACACACATGGTTCTGTGTGTGTTGGGGGGGGGGATAGAGAGAATCTAGTCCAGTCTTTCATCATGATATTATACTATTCATCGCTTATGCTTTAGCTATAAAGCCTAGATCTATTAATAATTGCATCCAATTAGTTTCTTGTCTACTGGTTTTATTTTATTTTTTTGCATGCATCCATGCTCGATTGGATTGAGTGACTGATCTCTAATCCAATGAATTATAGGTTATGAAGCCACCTTATAAAACCAAAAAGCCAAATATAAGTATAACACAACACTAGTAGAAGTGTTGCACAGGATCTCTACATGTACTTATTAATAAATCTCTACATGCACGCATTGTCCTTGTCAAGCTTATTATTCTTTCTGACTTCTCACTGCTATGCAGAAACAGAGGCATAGAAATGTCTATCTTCTTTGTCGCCAAATCTCCTTTATACATACTTTACCTCATTGTTTCTCAAATCATTCCAAATGGGGGTAAGTGGGTCACGCAACACTAGGCAGGGTTAGAAGCAATATAGATGACATGGTGAACTTAAATGTCAACATGGAGTAGCTTCTCCACCAAAAGTCTCAGAATGCGGTGGGATGCAGATAGAATTATTATGGTTTAGCTCCAGCTAAGGCTGAGACCGGGACAAGTAATAAAAATGAGTCACTTGCAATAGAATTGTGAATTTGGATAAATTTGTTTCATATGCCTATTTTGGCGTTGATTTCCCAATGAAGCCTTTCAAAACTTTTATTTGGTTTAGCCACTTTCTGGAAGGGCTAAACAAAATTCTTCAAGGTGCTTACCATATAATAAGAGGCTACACAAAAAGTGATTTAGCCACAAGGTCTTCCCAAAAACTAATCATAAATATTTGTCCTAAATTAAATATGAAATTCACCTTTTGAATGTTCTCAAGTCATTCCTCATATGCATCTTCTAGATCAGCTAGATCCTCATGCAAGACTTCATCAACCCAGAATCAAATATCAGACCTAAGACCTTGTGATGTATATAGTAATTTCCATTGCAGGGAGGGAAACTTCTTGGGCTCTTCCATTATATAAAACAAAAGTTGGAGATAGTGATCACACAAGAAGGGGTGAAGGCAAAGATGAGGATCATTGTGGGTGCTTTCCCTCCACAAGATGTAAACAGTTTAACAAGAATTTCCTTACTGTCCAAACTCAGAATACTGCAGAAAAAGTAGAAAGAGGGAAAGGAAAGGAGAAGAGGAAAAGAGGCACATGAGAGACCAGAGCCTACCTAAGTCTCAATGAAATAAGCCTTTCAACACATTCATTCTCTGCTTTTTATCACTATACTTATCCAAGGTTTGAATTCAATACCAATATAGCTGAAATGATCCCGCTTTTGCCGATATGATGAGCTGAAACAGCCGACCCCGATACCAAAAACCTACGGCTAATACCGATATGGACAATGATGCTGAGATTACAAACCATGCACACAATCCTTGAGATTTTATAATAGAACTTATTACTACTAACTCAATTTAGGTCCACAATACTAACCATCACTATCTTAATTAAAAGACCCTTAGTGATATCTTTTTTAGAAATTTTCACTATTGACCGGCTAAATTATACTTTATAAATACAAATTACATTATACTATTCATCTTATTGTAGCATATTAATCCTAAAATTAAATAGGTTTTATTAGATTTATAGCCCCCAAATCTTTCATATTTACAAATTTACCCCCCTAAGTCTTCATATTTAGACTTGTACCCTCCAAATCATCTAAAACCTAATAAGTTACCCCCGTTTAAATGTCGGTAAAATTTTGATGGAGAGAGCGGTGGTTTACCAAAATGCCCTCCGCCTCTCTCTATAATCTGAATCCTCGATCCCCATTGGCACTGCTCGTCTACCAGGAACGTTGCTGCGCCAGTTGAAATCGAAGGCGAAGTCACGGTCTTCTTCGAAACTTCCGATGATGGGGGCCGAATTTGAAGGCGGCGATCTATCATCTCCATCTCACAAACTCTCGAATTTGGAATAGAATTCGAAGATGGAAAAGAAAAGGAAAGAAGGGTTTTGCTTTGGTTTGGGGAAAGAAAGAAATTTGGCCATTTCGGTATTTGGGAGAGGCAAGAAGAGAGAAAAAGAAGGGCTCACAGGATTAAAGAGAAGATAGAGGGGTAAAATATTCTATAAACAAAGTAACCAAAAAAAAAGTGACAAAGAAAGAAAGACAAGAGAAAAACAATGAAAGTCACAACTTGAGATTCAAATAGTGATTCGAAAAGGAGATTAATCCGCACACATGTGCTTCATGGTCCAAGGGAATGACCCTCTAAAGGTAAACTCAGGATCTTATTTAAATTATAATGATCTTAACATGGATGAGATTACTTTATGTTTTGAACAATTTGAAGAAAAAATATAATTTGTTGAAAATCAAAAACAAGAATTTAAAAAGAGAGAACAATTCTTTATCTTCAAAATTGAATGTTGTTTTTGAAGGGAATAAATCTTTGATAAATCAAGTTGATTTAATTTCAAAAGAAAATGAATCATTGAAAATGAAAATAATTCTTTGAACGGATTTTGTTTTTAAAAAAGGATTCTTTGAAAACTCAATTTGATATTATTTTAAAAGAAAATGAAGAGTTGCGTATTTCTTTGAATAAAATAAAAAAAGATTTAGTTCTCACACTTCTCATGCTAATATTGCTTATTTTATTAACAATAATGAGATTTGTGTTTTAAAAAATAGAATTGATTATTTTGGCTTAATCTTGAGCCAATCTGCTTTTAATCATGATAGATTGGAATCTATATTTCGCAAAGTTCCACACATGCAAGTATATAAATCACATGCACATTTATTATTCTAAAAATCGGTTTCATGATTCGTGCGGTCCAATACTGAATAATAATTAATCGGATTAATTGGGAATTAATCGGGAAAATCATTTTTGAATATTTTAATATATTTATATATTATACAGAACTATATATATATATATAGTTAATTGTTGAAATTACCTAAATTTGTACAAGACTATCTTGATGTGAAGTTATAAACCATGATATGATGAATAACAAGATAATATGAATAAATAGTAAAAAAAAAAAGAAGTAAGAGAACTTATCTCTTCGCGTTAGTAATCTAAGATTTCAAATTTTGCAACATAAACATAAATCAAAGAACTTACCTGCAAAATAAGATAAATAAAAAAATTAGTCAATTTATCAATAAAAAATGAGCTTTAAAGAATGATGGAGAAAGATTGCTAAATAAGTTTATTTGAAAAATAAAAAAATAATAAAACATAAATATCACTTTATGCAAAATATATAATAATAAAATATCATAGTTCATCTACTATTTAATGAAAGATAATATTAACATCACAACAAAAACTACTCAACACATACAAAGTGATAAGTTTTTCATATAAAAAACATAAGAAATGCCTAAATGATTAGTCAGATATTAATCGGGCATTAACCAGGGATTAATCATTTTGGACCCGATTAATCACCCGAGCGCATAATTAAAGTGCTTAATGTGCGGGCTACCAACAATAGGATTAATCGACTGATTAATCGGCCAATTAATCTGATTCTTAGAACACTGCACATCATGCTCATACTCATGCTAGAATTTACACTTGTACACATTGTGACCACAAAGGCCATTTGATCAAGTTTTGTTATGATAGATTGCATGTGTTTAAGAATAATGTTGGGTTCGCAAAAGTACCAACCCCCAAGGAACCAAAAAAGTATGGGTACCAAAAAGTATACCGGATTTATTTGATGTAGGTGTGTCTTCTCTCAAGACGTGAGAAAGTTTGTGTCTTGATAGTGGATGCATATGGAGCTTGAAGGACAACACAACTGAATGCATCATTATCAAGGAGTTAAAGTGGGAAGATCACCTTTGATTTGGAGAAATGGAGTTAGCCTTATTGGTATCGGTAATTATCTTTATCCTCCACTTTAGTCTATATATGCTTTGTGTGATTGATTATAAGCATATCATGTTTAAATAGAAAATACATTTTTAATTAAATTTTAAAAGCAAATTTTGTGAGAACTTGTGATATACTTGTATAGCTTTTGAGATACACTTTTGATTTTGTGCCAAACTCTTGATCCATGTCTTTTGTGTACTCAATTCGTCCTAATTTTGATGATTCTTACATTTACGCATGTATTCTTTTTGAAATTCATTAGTATGTATTCGATATAGTTTTGAATAAATACAAACTATTTTTCAATTAGTATATTTATTATTTTTCAACAAGGGAGTATTTTCAAACTATTTTTAACTATTTTTAAATAGTCTTTTTTTTAAAATATCTACCCTTAGTGGGCGGTTGGATAGGCGATCATGCATTGTATGATTTATTTGATTATCCTTTTACACATGCATGTTAGGTTGGTGATAGAAATGAGATACACATAATTTATATATATATGATTCTTGTGTACTCATTCATATTTATCTATATATATGTTTTAAATTATAAATGGTATACATACATATAGATGATTGATTGTGCATGTCTATTCAAGTTCGTGCATGTTTTCCCGTGCATTTCTTTAGCACAATTCATTTCTTGCTCAGTATATTGGTCGGATTTTGATCTGCATAAGAAACACGACACGTGTTCCACCTCATCAGGACTGCCCGAAACAGACAAGACAGACAACAGATCATCTTCCCGAGCACCACTCAGCCATTCCCGAGACAACTCCTTCCGAGGACACCACCGACCCGAGACCTCCCATACTCCGAGCACCTTCCCGAGCAACACCCAGCCGTTCTCGAGGCCACTCCTCCCGCTCCGAACGAGACATCCACAACAACCAACCTCTTTAATTTTCACCTTTATTTCAGCAAGCAGGACTCCCTTAATTCACAGAGTCAGTTACGCCGCCAGATCATCTCATGTTTTGAACGTTGCAACAGTCCTTGTTTCAGCGCAGACGGTTATAGATGACAGCAAAAATTGCTCCCAATAATAACGGGCATAATCCGAGCAGTTATGATGAAGAAATCCCAACGTGCAAATCTTGTTGTTATGAAGATTCGTAATATCAGCACCTTTACTTACGACGTGCAGGATATTTATACACTTGGACCTCTATCAAATGAAAAGAAGAGAAAACCTTGGAGAATGAATCTGTAACAGAGGGTAGAGAACTCTTTGTAATCCCTTTGATTTAGTAGAACCTCTCTCAGTTGGCACCGTGGCTTTCCCCTTTGCGAGTTTTTCACGTAAATTCTCTGGTATTTGCGTTGCTTTACTCTCTCCCCTACAAATTGAGTGTAGATAAATTCTCCTGAGTAATTTGCCATCTACATTTTAGTGCTTTCATTGGGATCTCAGTCCCTATACTCAAGATCTATCTCTCATAACCTTTCTCAAAAATCCTCATTCAAATCAGCGATGGCCTCATGAAAGCGAATCACCAACAGTGCAACTTTCAAAGGCAAGGCCTCCTTACCAACCAGCAATCAATCACATACCGAGGCATCAACTCCATCTCACCGCAGGAACTTTCCGTCTATGTCCAACCGTCTCAACAACGAGACGACCAACTCCTTCAGATGCTCTACGAGATGAGAAAGTAATTGAAGGAGCATCAGCTGCAATCAGATCGTGAGTGGGACCAAATGGTGTTCGACTGTGAGAACATTATCTGAGAATAAGAGGAGCTGAAACTACTCAACCAACAGCTCTAGACCCAAGTCGCAGCCCTCCAGAACAACTCTTTGCAAACAGAGGGCTACCCTGAGAGCAACAGATCCCCAAGCCTTCATGCACTCGACGAGTTGATCCAGAAAAGGATCATGGATGCCAAGCTACCTCAGCACCTGCCAAACTACCCACATCCAAAGATATCCAAGAGTATGAATTCTCAAGAAAATTGTCGACTCTCACCTTTGACATATACTTTGGAGCGAGCGATCCAGTTCAGCATATCCGACACTTCCGAGACAAAATCATAATCTACTTCCCCAATGACCCGGTCATGTGCCTTACCTTTCCAACCAATCTGAAGGACGCGACATCAAAATAGTTTTACTCCCTGCGACCGCGCTCTCTCCACAACTTCTCGGAGGTTACCGAGGCCTTTCTCACACAGTGCGCCTCTCGCCAAGAAACCAAGAGAAACAGCCATCACCTTCTCTCCATCAAAAGCCAGGAGACAGCCTCAAGTCATACATCTTCTTCCAGAGCCAGCTGACCAAAGTCTTCAACTGTGGTAAGGTCTCCGCACTCGCATTCATCAGCGGGCTATAGGTCACGCATCCCCTGTACAACTACCCCCTAAAGCACGTCACCAAGATAAGTGAGGTCCTTTCTCGACCTCAACCTTACATCAACTAGAAGAGACGATAAAGGCTTTCTCCAATCACTCCACGAAACCAAGCGATTATGGAGGAAAGTCAAAGCCACTCACAAAACTCCCGACCACGCTCAAGCCCATCACCGGGGCAACCTCCTTACAAAAAATGGTGCTCCCTATCCTCTCACCAAGTCCACTCCAAAGCTACAGATCGATGGAATGTTTCACTCTGTTGAAGCTCCTGATCAATGAAGTCTGACACCTTCAAAGATCAGTCGCGCGTCCGACGCCCGAAACTGATCCAGTACAATTTCACTTCCCAGGTGGAAAGAATACTGCTCCTACCACGAATGTAAAGGGCACCAAACATCCCTTGTTGGGCCCTCTGAAGGTACCTGAAAGAGCTCATCCAACAAGGCTTTCTTAAAAAGTACGTTCTCACTCCCGAGACAATTTCCAGAACACACAACCTCCTCGGGAGTAGAACCTGATCGCCCAGTACAAGATGATCGACTAACTACCCGAATTTCATTTCATACAGAGTGTATTTCCTTCTAATTCTAGCCTTATGTATTGCATTTTTTGGATAAATATTATTCTATGTTCCTAACTTTTACAGTACATTCATCCATCTGCACCCCGCTGATGGTATTTCTAGGAGGCAGTTACACCATCAATCCATCCATTCACGCTCCGTTGATGGGATTTTCCCCACTCGGAGGCGAAAACATGATTCCTTCGCTGTTGGGATTTCTCCCACTCGGAGCATCGTGTCTGTACACTCCGATGATTGGATTTTCGCCACTTGGAAGTGTCAATGCAGACTTGCCTACGTGCTTTTCTCGGTAGTCCTACGGGAATCGAAACCCTCCGTTGTAGGATTGCCCTACTCGGAGCCCCCACTCGCCGAAGGATTTCCACCTCTAAAAGCCCTCATCTGATGTTCTGCTGATGGGGTTGCCCCCACTCGAAACACAGATAATAGCCTACGGGCTCCCCCATCTGAACCTACGGGCGGATGAACCCCCAGTAATTTCCCTCTGCTGGGTTCCTTCCATATCTGATGATGGGATTTGTCACTCGTAAGAAAGCTTCGTTGATGGGATATCCCCACACGAGAGGAGAACTATGTTAATGGGTTTACTCCCACGTTATTGGTACCAGATCTTCACCGAGTAGGGGCCCCTATTCGAGTCTGTCGATGGTTTATACGCCCACTTCAGACCTTTTTTTTTTTGCAGGTCCGACAGGACTATAGCTTCATACGGCACAATGTATATTTATGAAGGTTTCCTTGTCTGGATTATCCCCTCAACGTATCGGTCTTGTATGATCGTAAAGACCAATTATTCTCTCGAGAGCTACAGGTAGGATCTCCTGAGAACAAAAACTTCATGTGTGATTTCAAAATTTGAATGTGCTTGATTGGTCAGTTTAGGGTAACTCGGGTTATATATGCTCGGTCAATAGCTCCATGAGACAATGTATATTTATGAGGGTTTTCTTATTTGGATTATTCTCTCGACGTGTTAGTTTCATGAATCCATTAGCTAAGCTCATACAACCAGACTTGCCCACATTTGCTCTAATATTTAATGTCTCATTGTATATTTATATGCACATCTTAATTACTTCTAATGTTCTCTGATTGTCCCGATATGAGATATTCCCCACTCAGAGACGGCAATATAAACTCTACGTCCCTCCGAGACTTCGCTTGGGATTTTTCCCACTCGGAGATCGGACTCTGTTGTAGGGATTTCTCCTTCCCAGAGGTCCAGCTTCGCAGCTCCGTTGATGGAATTTTCCCCATTCGGAAGTGAATGCGAATCTAACTCTGTTGTAAGAATTTTTCCCTTTCGAAGGCTCAACCCCGCAGCTAGGATTTCCCCCACTCGGGGACAAAAATTTACAGGTACCGTTATGGGACTAACATCCACTCAGAAACTACACGCTGAGCCTGTACCAAACACCTCGAAGTCAAAATAAACTCTCCAAACAGACATCCAATTCCAAACGAAAGTCATGGTCAAATAAACCAGGCAAAATCCAAACAACATTTCCATTCCGAAAATTAATGCTTTTATTATAAGCTTTCTAATTATATACATTTAAATACACACTTAGTTACATCTAACAAGAGTAATACAAAATCTATCACCCATTTGTGTTTGCTTTTTTGAAAGAAAATACAGACAACTCACACCCACTCATCCAAACCGGCCAAATAAATTCCCGATGCTAAAGCAAAAAAACTGCCCGTCGGGGAACGCTACGCACAGGCGCGACCTTACTGTTCATGCACCTTCCGCAGATCCCGAGAGAAGCCCAGGAAATTCTTGCACAAAAATAAGAGATTCTTCAGATGCGAAATCTCTTCCTCTCCGACCAGAACATGTCTCCAAAGAAGCCAACCGGCTCCTCCAGGATGTACAAGACAATGATGGCATCACATCACTGACCCTCCCTCCTGAGCAAGAGGTCAGAACTCTTGAGGGAAGAATGCTTCATCGGTGGCGTCCCAAGGCACCCCATGCTTACTTCTCGCACCTTGCTTTAAGAAAAGAATCTCTCAGGACAAGACCAGCAGGATCCATCCAGAAGTAAAGACCGCAAGACATGAAGACGATGATGGAATCAAGTCCACCTCCGCTACTGCCCAGGACAACCCCCATTCCTACCTCATTCGCCATCAGAAAAAGAAGATCTCAGAGCACCAAGCTAAGAATTGATTTGGCCCGATCGGAGATCAGACGAGCAAATCAAGTCAAAGCACGAGCCCTCCTTACCTTCTCTGGCAGTGAGATCTTGTCGCGAAAACTGATATTTTGTGACAAGATCATCGCGAAGACTGATGTGTTGCGCCAACCGTCTCCACCATCTTCATCTTTCTTTCTCCTTCCTCCATCGAACAAAGAAGAAGAACATTGCTTTTTGTCAGAATAAGAAGTTTGGGGATAAGAGACTCTTGAGAAGATGAGCAGACTTCTTCCAGGATCCACCCCATTTATAGATGGAAAAAATCAAATCGTCTCCTATTTAAATTCTCAACCACTCTCAAAGAGTCAGTTTGTATCCCTGATTTTACGGCATGATAAGTCAACCAGATAATGTCACACGATCTTGTTCATAACGCCAGGATCTCAATCATTAATTTGTCAACTGTTCTCACCCACTTCAACTTTCAAAAAAGCTCAAGGTATGGAAAAACATCTGAACCACTTTTCTTCAAAGTACAAAAAGACGCCACGACTTCTCAAACACGACTTCTCAAACCAGGGGAGAGAGATCAGTCTGCTCCCCTCCTCTCTGAAACTCGAAGGAGACAGATGGGGCATCTGTAGTGGTCATATTTTGATCTGCACCAGGATCAAAACACGTGTCCCACCTCATCAGGATTGCCCAAAACAGATGATAAGACATGCCTACAAATCATCTTCCCGAGCACAACTCAGTCGTTCCCGAGGCAACTTCTTCTAAGGACACCACCGCCCGAGAACTCCTATACTCCGACCACCTTCCCGAGCACCACCTAACCGTTCTCGAGGCTACTCCTTCCGCTCCGAACAAGACATCTACAGCAACTGACCTCATTGATTTTCACCTTCAATTCACCAAGTAGGATTCTCTTAATTCACAGAGTCAGTTACGCCGCCAAATCATTCCACATTTTAAAATTGCAACAGCCCCTGTTCTAGCGTGGACGGTTACAGATGGCAGTAGAAATCGCTCCCAATAATCACGGGCATAATCCGAGCAGTTATGATAAAAAAATCCCAACGTGCAAATCTTATTGTTATGGAGATTCGTAATATCCGCACCTTTGGTTACGACGTACAGGGTTTTTATACACTTGGACCAATAAATATAAAAGAAGGAAACCTTAGAGAATGGACCTGAACAGAGGATTAAGAACTCCTTGTAATCCTTTTGATTTAGTGGAATCTCTCTTGGTACTGTGATTTTTCTCTTTGCGGGTTTTCACGTATATTCTCTGGTGTTTGTGTTGCTTTACTCTCTTCGATAAATTAAGTGTAGATAAATTCTCCCGAGGAATTTACCCTCTACACTAAGCTTGATTTTGGTTCTATATAGTTATTATTTTTTACAAGCTTATGCATTTGTGTTTGTATTTCAAAAAGAGGAGAAAATTCTTTGAAGTTGCTCAAACCTCGAAACAAACCTCCTGTGTTTCGGATTGTTCTTCTCTCTCATACTCACTCTTGTTTATATCTTGCATTATTATATTTGCTCATCATTATATGCTTGATATTGTTTTATAAATTTATACTCATTTAAATCAACAAAGCAATTGAGCACCTCAACTCTTATCTAAGAGGAATCTTGAGCAGAAGTTCAGAGCCCTTCACAGAGTATACGACTTCATCTCTTAATTATTAGTTTGTTGTTTATATGTGTTGATTTCGTTAAGATGTTTATAATATTGTTTGTAATGCAGCATTAGATTAGCACATCACCTATTTACCACCACCATAGTTCAAAAAATCGGCTGAGTCAGTATGACTCGACCGAGTTGTATCTGTCTCGGCACCCGTCGAGACGAGTCCGAGACCCAATTCAAAGAATCCACTCAAAACGATCGAATCGGTCTTGACTCGGAGTTGACTTGGCCAAATCAGCCGAGTCACGATATGACTCAGACTGACTCGACTGATTCGGCCGAGTCAGCTTCGAGTCAAGGTCGATTCGATTAAAAAAAACCTCAAACTTATCTGGGATTTAGGGCTCCCTCGCCGCCTGCCCGCTTCCTGCTGCCGCCGCCTGCTCCACCCAATCTCTCCTTTCTAACTCCACCGCGAGAGAGAGAGGGGGGGAGAGACAGAGAGAGAAGGAGAGAAGAGACGAGAGGGAGGGTGAGGAAGATGAGGGAGAGGAAAGGGAGAGACGAAAGAGGGAAAGAAAGCCAGAGGGAGGGAGAGAGTAGAGAAAGAAGGGAGAGAGGGAGAGAGAGTGGGAGATAGAACCAAAGAGAGGGAGATCTCTCTCCTTTATCCTTTTCTTTTTTTTGTTTTTTAATTTTTGATTTTTTTATATTTACCCCCTCAATCTTTTATTTTTCTGAATTTACTCCCAAATCATCATATTTCCCAATTACTCTCTTAAAACAAATTGGTTTTGGGCATGTGATACATGAATTTTGATGTCTACATTTTTTTATGATTTTTTATGATTTTTTATGATTTTTTGAGCTTTCGATGTAGCGTTTTGCGCGTATCGTCCGAGCCCGATCTGTCTCGGTGCCGGCCAAGTTGGCAGCCAAGACCGCGACTTTGAACCATGACCACCACCCCTCTAGGTGATTTCAGCATAAGTGTTAATAACTTGTCTGCCACAATAGTGTTGTGTGATTTTATCCCCATTTTCTTTTATATCTTATTTACAAGTGCCACAATCAAGATTATGTATTTCTCTTTCCATGCAAATCAGTTTATTCCCATCTGCTCAATCCCCTAAAATGTCTCTACTCCCCATTTGATTTCCTTGTACCAATTATACTAATCATTGTCAACCAGCTCTCTCTCTCTTTTGTGTTCTTGTACTGATTAGTAATCTAATCCTACTTCTGTGTATTAGCTCTTTACCTTACGTTCAGTCCTTGGTTGTCACAATGTTGGCAGACATGTTGCCCCACTTTGGAGAGATGTCCTAGCTGAATCTTGCTCATTAGTTATTTTATGCACTTGGTGTCAGTCAATGCATCGTGTCTGTTGCAAGCAACAACTTTGCAGGCCACCATTTCTTCCTAAGTTTTGGGCTAGAGACAAAGCACTGCTGCCGAGGGGTGTGCAACTATAATAATTCATTTTCTAGGTGTCAACCTAATTCTGGAGAGTTGGTCTTAAATCAATGGGTAAGGTTTATTCAAGTTTAGTTGATATTCTCATAAATAAATTCCACATGGAGAAAATGTCAAACATTTGAAAGAGGAAATTTACAAACAGAATTCTTCTTCATACGAGTTAAGCTACTATTCTTGACAATGTATTGTAGTTGTTGCACGAGAATCAACCTGTAGGTGAAAAAGATGATTTTAAGGACGCTAATAGTTCACCGGTCGAAAGATCCGCAACAGCAATAGTTCCAAATGTTGAACCTCCAAAAAGTAATTGTTCTTCAGTTAATGCCAAGCAAGTAACTGGCCCACCATGCATCCTGCAGTTCAATACACCCAAACACAATTTAGTAGACAGTGTGTCCTGGTTTTATCACAACATGTGACACATTGACAGACAGTTTACATAGACAAGATAGTCCCAGAAAATGATAGAAAGCGAAATGAAGTCATATTTAGAAAGTGCCAAGTAATAAGGTTTTGATACTTCAAACGCATAAAAGATTGTATCTACTGTGTTGAATACTAAAAAGGAAAAAAAAACACGCGCGGGCGCAAAACTTCCCTACTTGAAGTGTACAATGAAAAGAAAAAAAAATACTTTATACTTGCAACAGGCACAAGTATCATTTTGTGTTTAAAATGTCTTGGAAGCCTTCTCTCGATAAGAACGATAAATTGAAAAATAAAATATAAATATCATATACTAAGATAGATATTTACATCAAAAAAGCATCTAAATTAAGAAAGAACCATGCCACCATCAACAATTGATTAAGGAATGTATGAAGTTCAAAATGCCCAAAATAAAATGATTTGAACTCACTTCCTCAGGTTACTTGAGGCTTAACATCCATCCTATGCAACACTCAGTTCATAAGCGTGCTGATAATAACCTAGGACGGGATCCCGTAGCAATTTCGGGAGAAGACACTGCAGATTGCTGTGAGTTGGACTGAAACACTGCATCCACAAGGTGATTCGGTGTTCAAGTTGGACTGAAACACCATGTTTGTTACAACAAAGCACCCTATCTAGGAGACAAATGGGTGAAGACGCAATATAGGTTGCTGACCCAAAAGTTTGAGCTCATAGGTAGAGGCCAATGTTATATTTGCAGTTCATTTTTTACTCAATTATCTGATGTGGGACTATTCAGATCACGCATGACTCAACAATCTCGCTCTTCATGTGTGATGTTTAAAGGAATTACATGGCCAACAAATCCCTCAACGCGCTACATCCTTTCTTAACCATGAAACTTATGAGAGAACCAATGAAAAGTGCGACTCAAATCAATGACCATTCTTCGAAAACCATTCCAACTTCTCAAATTCATGGTCCTTACTTCCAATGCTTGCCTTAACATACCTCTTTACTCATGGCAACAATGAAGTAGGATCATTACTGAAAACAAGGACAAGAGCTAACAGATCAAATGCATTTGAACACACCAAGCGTTAATAACAGGATGATGTATCACTGAAAGACAAGCACAAAACCCACTCAATGCTGCGAATAGAATGAAAAAGGTGACATAGCTGGTGTGAAAAAAAGTGCAATCTGAGTGGTGAGATTATTGTAGATCTGCTTAACCTGGTCAGCATGGAAAAGCTTTCTTTCTTTGCGAAGGGGGTAGCAGTCAGGTGGTTTAATCAAAAATATATCAGTGGATAAAAGGTGTAAAGTTGTGAAAAAAAATGTGCCGACCTCAAGGATAAAGGTCACCAGAATGAAGCGCAAGTATCAAAACAGTAAAGAATATAGCATAGTCATTAATCTTCATCAAAGAAATGTCTCATTTCCTACAAGGCAACAATCATCACTCACATCCTCCATAATATTAACAGTTGTGCATTAATGATACCATCCTGATCATCATCAACAACTGAGGAAGAGCATCTGCGACAACAGGAAGAGGGAACAATCTCACCATCATCTTGGACACTCTGAGCAGAGGTATTTCAGAAGAAGAAACCGGTGAAGATTTTCCAGATAAGTTGGAGCCTGTAGAAATGCAATAGTACCTCGCAAGTTGGACAGAGAGAATGATTCCTAAGAAATTGAGTGCATCCTAAGAAGTTCAAAGTTTCTCTTACTGAGGATAAAATGAGAGAGAATTGATTGAGATGGTTTGGATGTCCAATAAAGGATAGCAAGTGTGACGATTAGGAAATTAATAGGATCATAGTTAGTGGGACAGTGAGTACTAGACTAGAGGGCCTAACCAAACTTGGATGAAAGACAAGTAAGAAGTATATGATAGTGCTTCCTTTAATTGAGAACATGGCCCTTAGTGAATGGAAGAAAAGGATTGATGTAGAGGCTACATTCCAAAAAATTTCAGATAGAGGCTATTTTGTTGCTGCTGCTGCTGTTGTTTAGACTCGTGCAACAAACAGCATTAATTCCCTAAAAAATTGGAATAAAAAGGCTTTTTTGTTGTTTCTGTTGTTGTTGTTGTTGTTGTTGTTTAGACTCACTTCCTTGTACTAAAAACTGACTAGACATCTTTATCTCTCTTGCTAAACGTGATTTTGGGGTAGCAAAAGGTAGGCATCCAGCGAGTTACAGAATTTAGTCTCTTGCATATAAATTGCTTTATATCTGTGAAAATACTACATGCTTCTTTCTGGTTCTAGCTAATGGCGAGTTCTGAGGGTAACAAGCAAGTGTCTAGAGAGATAGTTTTGGGGTTTTGTATATATAATAACCATTACATTTTTAGGAAAGTACATATTTGACCATGGATTTTGTAGATTATCCCATATAAGTGTATGTTCAGTTTATTTGTAGGTATGCCCGTCTAAAAGCTAGCAGATAACCAAACAGGAACTAATAGTGAATTTTAACGAACTTAATCATAATTATCATAATTTTTACAATTTACAGTAATAATCTCATCAGATCCATTTCCGTGAATTCTAGGCAAGCACATATTCTTGGTAATTCTGTATATTACATACTTATATTGGTTCTAGCAAATTGTGAGTTTTAAGGGTAATAACAAGTGGGGTGTCCAGAGTCACATAATTTCAGGATTTAGTATTATATACCAGAGAAGTGTGCGTTTCACCTTGGCCTTGGTCTATTTGCTTACATAATTCTGTGTGACTGGTGTATCTTGTAGTATGTTCGTCAATCAGCAAGCAGTTGACAGAATGAGAATTAATAATGAATTTCAAAGAACTCAATCACAGCTAACACACTTTTCACAATGTTCAGCACTAACTACCCAAATCTTGTCCATTTCGATGACTTCTCAGATAGCAGATATTCTTGGTACTTGATTAAAACTGACGCCATAGTGGACAAGTTAAGGAGCTATGCCTTTCTGACATGGCAATAGGTTGAATAACTCAGGTTAGTTTTGTCCTGTATCTTACAGAAATCAAATTTACATTTACTGACAGAAGTGTATATATGCAAAGTAACCAAATAACATAAGGTTTTGCAGCAAAATATGCAAAGGACAAGGTGAAAAATATAAAGTTCTCTAAAAACATAAACCTTTATTTATTAAACCCCATAATTTACTGTTTGGAAGTTTGCCTGCTAGATCCCAGTGTATCACCTTCAGCAGAGAGTAAATAATAGCTATTATATCATATAAACTTTCAATAAACACCTAACATCTACTGTACATTTATACTTATTTACAGCTTAGGCTGCATAAAGGTACCATATGCCATAAGAAAAAGAAAAAAAACAATAGTAATTTCTGTAATATATCCTTTGCTACAGAATCTCTCATGATAGTTGTCTACTGATTTTTAAATATATAAAACCATCTACAGTAATTCATAGAAATTGTATAATTATTAATAAGAGTTAAAATACTTTGATATCTAACTCTAATTAAACAATCCACTTTACAGAAGCAAAGAAAAAAAAAATAGAAAATATAACTATTCTACAGAAAAAGTTCCAAAATTAAAAATATTTTTTTCTCTCTCACTGCAATATGCATGTTTTATTATACAACCTCAATATAGGGTTGTTTTCGTCAATTGTCTTCTACGTGCTAATTGCTATGGCTCATTTTCCTATATATTGCCTCTGAGAAAGTATTCCAATTACACTGTTGAATTCTTCAAGATGTCAATCCCAATCTCGCATTTTTCAATTAAAAAAAAGAGGCTAGGTGCGTGTTTGTTTAGTATAAAGAGAAATATGAATAAACAAACAGTGCACTCTCTCTTTAAGTTTTAAAAAAGTTGGACTAAATTATGCCCACTTCTACCAATTTTTCACATAACTATCTTCTTTGCAATTTAAGCTCAATCAAGCACTCTACTAATAGCAATTTTTCACATCAATAACTTCCATAAACTTGAAAAACTTACAGATGACACTTATGTCAACTTTTCTGTTCATGTGTCATGGCTAACACCATGCTCGTCAGTGAGCACCCTATATGAATGTGAAAGGTCAAGGGGTCACCCTTTGACTCACCTCCAACTCTATTGGCCACTCTTTTATAACCCCCCCCCCCCCCCCCCCCCCCCGGCCCCCCACCCCCCCCCTCCCACCAATAAGTTTTCACTGATTTGGTTCTGTAGTTAGCATTTTGATGATGTAGATTAACCTATAAATTAGTACTAATGAGTTGTTTTATTAATGTGCGTTATTTTTTGTAGGTTAAGAAAATCAAGATGGAGGTTAGATGGAATTGAGCTTAATGTGCATGTCCTATTGGAGGTGGAAAGAAAATAAGAGCTCCAACGTCAAGCTACTTCAAAATTTATCAAGCTATCATAAGAAAATGGAGCGAGATAAATTTGAATTACAATTTTATATTTTTTAGAGATAATGAAAGTAATTAAAGAAATAAATCCCTATATGATTAGCACTTGAATGCAAGAATTCCTGAGGATAATCTGTAGAAGTATTAAAAATAGGATTAAAGATATTCTTTGAAAAGTAGGTGAGAAGAAGAATGAAAATAAAAATAGTTCACTACTTCAATAAATTTCAGTCTTGCTTAGTTTGTTCTTGAATCTTGTCGTTATCCAAAAAAATGAGATCTCTTATTAAAGAGAGACTCATATGACTGCTAGAGAGGGGTAAAGATCTAACACTATTAAATGTGCTTGCAAGAACTTGTCACATTTAATGCTGTGTGCAAGAGAGCAAGCTTAAAGGAGTATGCTCAACCGCTTGCAAGTTGATAACAAAGAGAGGTAATGAGTCAAAATAAAAGTTCTTATTTATAATAAAAATGAGGTAATGGTACTATGACAGCCCTTCTCATGACAAGATTCAAATAGTAAAGACTAGGATTTTAAAAGGTTAAACAATGTGGAATAACATGGGTTTGATAGAAAGGTATACTATCAGAATAACATCTATATGGGTTGGTTGGAGATGATAAGATAGGCTACTAAATAAAGAGTAAGTCTCCAACAGCCACAAATCTACAATAGGACGCAAAGAATAAAATAATGAATGAATCTAGATTATAAATAATTGAGAGGTCTAATTTTCTTATTGTTCCAATTACAAGGTTATGGTAGAATATGAAATGAGATCTCTTAATTATTATAATCTTTATACATTCCTTATTTTATTTCTTGGGTTCTATTGTAGATTTGTGATTGGTAAAGACTTATTTACTATAATCATGGTTTCAAATATCTGTCAATTTTGATATATAGGCAATATTATATCAAATTTTGAGGCACCTCTATAATATCGGCTGATATTCAAGCTGATGTTGCCAACATGCGCATGTGGTATTGACTATTAGTGATATTGACACAACTTATTGGCTGATACCCCAATACCGATACTGAGATTTTAAACCATGACGTTAAAAGCCTATCTTATCATCTCCAACCGATCCACATGGGTGTTGTAAATAGTACTTATTTCTATCAAGCCCATGTTATTCCATATTGTTTGACCTTTTAAAATCATTATTCTTTACCGTTTGTATCTTGTCACGAGGAGAAGGGTCTTAAAGTACCACTACCTTTGTTTATAATAAGAACTTTCTTTTTCACTCATTAACTCTCTATTTTATTTACAAGTGACCGAGCATAATCTTTAAAGCTTGCTCTCTTACACAGTGTTTTAAATGTCGGATATCACGGAAATGTCGGATGTTGTAATCGGATGTCGGATTTCAGATTTCGGAGATATTTCGGGGCCATTTAGTAAATTTCAGACGTCATGACGAATAACAAATATATATCCTAAATGTCTTAAATAATGTAATTTAAAAATTCTTATCAAGGTAATACATACACAACTTATGCAAAACTACATAATATATTTAGGATATGTATAATTAACTTAAACATTTTGCATATATTCACTAATCCATTGTTAAAATTTTTCAATTGCTCTAACTTTCAAGACCAATCAACATATTGGGTTTTTCCCAAAATGTCGGCCGACATATCGGATTTTTCCCGAAATGTCGGCCGACATTTTCTAAAACGCAATTTCAAATGTGGGTAATGATGTCATGGCGGTGAGGGCTTGAAAACGCAATGTCAGCCGACATTTCGGAAATGTCGGCCGACATTTAAAACACTGCTCTTACACAGAGTATTAAACGTGATAAGCTCTTCAAACACATTTAATGGTAATGGATCTTTAGGCCCCTCTCTAACAATAATATGGATCTCTCTTTTTAATAAGAGATATCTCTTTTGACAACAACAAGAATTCAAGAACAAATTGAGAACAAAATCAAAAATTATTTAAGTAGTGAAGTGCTTTTATTTTCATTATTTTTTTTCACCTACTTCTCAAGTTACCTATTACTCAGAGAATCTCTTTAATCCTATTTTAAATACTTCTAGAGATTACCATCCTCATAAATTCTTGCACTCAAGTGCCAATCATTTGGGGATATATTTCTTCTTCATCAAATTACTTTAGACCTTAATTGTACCTTCTACATTTGGAAATCTTGAGCTTTAAATTAGCTTTTATTTAAGGAAGAGTAACACGAAAATTTCTTCTTGTACTTGAATTATCTCTTGGGTAAAGAGGCGAAAAACTACTCTCTTCGGTTGAAAGAGAGTTGGAGGTTGTATCCTCTTTGATTGGAAGAGAGAAGTCCAAACTCTTGGTGAAGAGCATTGGCAAGTTGTAAGAGCTTTGCCTCAGATTTTAACCAAGATAGTGGATTTTGAAATATTAGAGAAGAGGTCTCAAGGTGATGGATGACACTAAAATTTCATGTCTTGATCTCTTTTCTCTTACTTTTTTTTTTTGCACTTTCGTCTCTCATTTAACATTATTTACACACTATTTATTTTTTGATTGCACTGTGCATTACATTCTCAGTCTAAGTGATTCTACAAGAGATTCACCTAGCATCCAACCAAGTAGTTTGATTCTGGTAGAACCATACTTGCATAACCAATTCAGAAACTGAGTTGCACTTCATAACCCTATTCAAACCCCCCCCCAAGGGTTTTACAGGTTCATGTAGGTTCTAGAACTTAAGATAATCACTCAGTCTATCTTTTGATGGGTTGCATCCTAAGCCAATAAGGCGACTTAAAATTAACAACTCAATCTTAACCACTATACAAACATGCCATCAATAACTGATATCAATTTTTCTAAATAATTAAGAAAGATCATGTTTTACTTTTGATGAGAACATCTGAGCCTTAACTTCTATTTGTATTTCAGTGTATTTCTTACTGTATTTACTTATATTTTCTTTTGTATTTGCATGTATTTTAGTTGTGTATGAGTGGTGGTAGTGGGTAGTTACTAGATTTTGCAGTGGGAAGTTATTCAGTTGTGTGGTTTGTAATATATACTCTCAGTTGTAACTTATTTGATAATGCAATGAAGAAATCTGAAACTACTCTCCTTTGCCTGATCTTATCTATGTCTTCTCTTCCCCTCACCTCTTCCCTTACTCCCTCTGTATACCTGCAAGTCCCACTTCCCTCTTCCTTTTCATAGCATTTTCTCCTCTCTCTAGTCTTCTATGTCTTTATAATTGTCCCTCCAACAAACCAGTACCACAGAACAATAGCAGCGGCAGCAGAACAGCAGCTGCAGTAGCAGCAACAGTAAGAACAACAGCATCAGAAACAGTAGCAGAACCAGCAGGAGCAGCAGCGGAGCAGTACCAACGACGCAGCAGCCGCAGCAGCAGCCCAGTAGAAGCAGCTGCAGCAGTCCAGCAGCAGCTGTTCAGCAGCAGCAGCCATCAGCAACAGCAGCAGGCAGCAGCAACAACAGCAGCAGGCTAGCAGCAGCAGCAGCAGCAGCAGCAGCAGCCACAATCCAGCAGCAGGCCAGCAGCAACAGCAGCAGCAGGCCAGCAACAGCAGCAGCAACAGCAGGCCAGCAGCAGCAGCAGCAGCCAGCAAGCAACAGCAGCAAACAGACAACAGCAACATCAAAGCGACAGCGGCAGTAGATAACACAGTAATAGAAGCAGCAGGAACAGCTTCAGCAGCGCTCATCTCAGTCTTTTGACTTGATGATCCATGTCTAAGATCGAACCAAACTCACTTCTCCTAGAGTATGACGGCGAGTTCTTTGTCTGTAAGTTTATTTCAAAGCAATCTATTAATAGTTGAATACGCATCAATTAAATCATCTCTAAAGTATTATTTTTATTCCATGCTATCCACTATATGGTGAGATGTGTGACTGCAATTCCTTTGATCGCCTATCATTTGTATTGATAATAGAACTTGTCATGCATGATATAACTATTGTAATTAGATCTTACTGAGATTAGAAATGTTCAAAGCTAGCATGCACTACTTTGTAACATCCATTTGTTTGACATTGTTAGTTTTGAGTTACTTTCCTGCCGAAGATCGTTTTATTTGGTGAAACGTGGCGAATTTGAGTATATCACTGGTTCCCTACACGACACGCACGTTCTCGTTTCACATCAACTTTGTTTAAAATTTTTAATATAAGAAGACAACTCATTCTTGTAAAGGGTGAGAAACAAAGTTTTACATATAAATCATCTAAGGTGTTACTTCTGCATATGAAATCCTAACAATACATCTATAATGTAAAATATAAGTTTTTTTCCCTTTTGAAAACATCGTAAAATGTAAGTTAAAACTGGCTATTTTGCAAGCATCCATATTGACAGTTTTCAAGTAGGCTCTAAGTATTTTATATCCATATATAAGGGTATTTTTATTAAAAACTCATTTTAATAATTAAAAAAGACCTCCACCCAAAATAATTGCCAAAATCGACCTCTGCCCCGCCACGTCGGCCACGTCGGTTTTGGCGCTGCCAGTGTGGTGCTTGCGACCAGTGTTCTAAATATCCCCGATATTGCGCCGATATTGCGTTTACGACACCTAGCCGCAATGATTTGACACATCCAAACCGATATAGCGTTTTTCATTCAAAATCGCCGATAAATAGGCATGGACCCGATATATCGGCCGCAATTTCGGCGATTTTGGACCCGATATAGCGTTTTATACCCAATTTCTAGGTTAGGTATTTGGGTAATTCGAGTGATGTTACAATGTGACATTTTTGAAGATTCTACATATGGATAGTGATTATACATTCATAGACTTAATGCAAGTTATCAAGTTAAGTATATCTTAAACATATAAGTATGATGTTTTATGTAGATTTATATAATTTATGCATATATTGTCTTATTGAGATGCGATTTAAGACAAGAAGATATGTATATTTACAGTCCGATTTTGACATCCGATTTGAAAATATCCCCGATATATCCCCATCTCCGATAAATTTTTCCGACTGATGTAGTCGCTGTGGCCGTCATTTAGAACACTGCTTGCGACAAGTTCGGGTTTTCAAAGCCCGAAATTGGGAATTTCAGTACATATAAGTTGTAATTTTATGTTCGGGTTTCGAAACCCCGAACAAGAATCAATGTAATTTTATGTACGGGTTTTCGAAACCTGAACTTATCGAGTGAATTGTAGATTATTTACTCCTTGGTTCTGGTTTTTGAAACCCGAACCTAAGTGAAGATTTGTTTATCCCGCTCTCTGGTTCGAGTTTTCGAAACCTGAACTTGAGTCGGCATTAACCTCGCCCAAACCCGAACCCATTTACATTTACTTTTTACTTAAAATATTAACCCCGTCTCTCTCATGTGCTCTAGCTGACTCCCTCCTCCTCTCTCTCTCCTGTGCCCTAGTCTTCTCTGACTCTCCCCTCTCTCTCCCCCTGCCCTACGCCCAGGCCGATCCCCTGCCCTACGCACAGGCTGACCTGACTATCGGGTTGCTAGCAGTTTTTTTTTTGAGATTGGAGTGATTGGTTATTTAAAGTCATGAATTTCATCAAAATCTTGTATCTATTTTTAGTTTGATGCATGAATTATATCAAATTTTTGCTTTTTCTATTTGATGCAAGAATTATATCAAAATTTGAAATTTTGATATCTGAAATTTGAATTTCATCAAGAATTTATCAAAATCTTGTATCTATTTATGGTTTGATGCATGATTTATTTATAGATATTAGTCTAAACATTTTAATACAATTTTTAGTTCTATGATATATTTACAGAAAAATTTAAATAGAATATTTTGTTTGTTAAACATAAAAAATTAGCGTTCGATTTTGCTTTATACTCGCAGTTTGTAGAGGATTTGGTTGACTTATAGATTAGACTAACAATAAGTATTATATTGTGTGATATCAATTAGGTACAATGTCTAATGTGATAGTGCCTATTCTTTATTGGTTTAATGGTAAACTAGCAATAGATCAAGAGAATAAGCCAACATATATTAATGAAATATAAAACCAATGCTATTGAAAAAGAAAACCACAATAATTGAGTTGGTCGAGAAAATCCATCATATTTCAAAAATTATTTCAAATGATTATCAGATTCACTTAACTTGCAAGTGGTCAGTTATACACTGACGTTAACAAGCAGTTATTATTGCGGACGATGAAGACACACGTGTTATGCTTGAGTTGTGTTCGTCCGTAAATATCATAAAGTTATATGTGGAGAAAGAATTTGTAAGTTATCAGTTGCCTAAAGTTTTAGGAGAATTCTCTCGTATGCTTGATTTGGATAACGAGTCAACGAGCTTCATATCACTCATACCACACATTCCTCACGTTAACGTTCTGACATATAATATGTAAGCACTTATTTGTTCTCAATTTTATAATTAATTTCTACTAAGCCATTTAGATAAAGTTAAATTGTATTTCTTCAGTTCTAACAATTTCGTGAAAGGAGATAATACGTTACTGAATATGCCAACTGTTGACATGAATTTTAGCTATGATGCTAACATCCAATCATATCCGCACACAATGAATTATCCATGGCTTGGACCCTCTGATGTTGGACCCTCTGATGTTGGTCCTTCTAATGTTGGTCCCTTTAATATTGGTGTTGGATCATTCATGCTGCCTCAATCATCGGTGCAAAATGAAAGTGATGACGATGACAAATGATAATGTAGTACAATCAGAAAGTGAATGACATATCATGCGTTCAGTTTTATTCAAGCCTGTTAAAACTAATAAGAAATGTTACACAACAGTATGTGGTGCTGATGATGCTGGTAGTGGAAAGGAGTGTATGTGGAGAATTCATACCTTATCCCAAAAAATTCAAGTGGATACTTCAAGATTAAACAGTTGGTGCGAGGGCATACATGCCACATGGCGGTACTTCAGCCCAATCATCATCAGGCCATGACATCTTTTATGTGCAATGTCATCATACCTATGGTGAGGAGCAATCTTGATTTGACGCTCGGTAACATAATTACAGAAATCAACGATAAATTTCACATCACAATAACATATAGCAAGGCCTGGCATGCTAGAACCAAGGCATTGTCGAAGATATTTGGAGATTAGGAATTGTCATACGAGACTCTGCCACAATATCTTGTGGCAATTAAGAATAGCAATCCAGGCACCGTAACTTATTTGAAAGTTGAACCTTATGCATTAGAATATGGTTCAATTCTGTCAATCTGGTTCAAATTTCTCGCGTATTTTGGGCTTCTGGACCATCAATTGAAAGTTTTTCTTTGGTGGACCAATTCTTAGTATTGATTGTACACATTTATATGAAAGTATAAAGGTTGTTTACTCATTGCCACCAGGTTTGATGCTGACGGTAGATTGTATCCATTGGCCTTTGCTGTTGTAGAAAATGAATCAAAAATACTCTTGGTGGTGGTTCTTACAGTGTATTTATAATCATATACTCTAGTGTGCATAATAACAGGACAATTACTTTTATCTCTGATTGGATGAAAGGATTACTAAAGGCACTTGCAAAAGCCTGGCCATCGTTGTATCATTGTCGTTTTTGTCTGCGACACATTTGAGCCAATTTTAAAAAGAATTTAAAGATCTTCAATTGCATCAGTTGTTGTACGAAGCCAGTTGTGCATCAGATCCACTAGTCTATAAGGCAAAAGGAGAAGAAATCAAGAAAATATCCGAACCTACACATAATTGGATTAAGGATAGTTTGCATAATCAAGGTCATTAATGGGCATCATCAAAGATGAAGACAGTTTGCAATCATGACTACAATTTGCTCTGAAAGCTTCAACGGTGTGTTTAAAGGAGCTTGAGCATTACCAATACAAGCACTTACTGCAAGGATATTTTTTCGGTTGGTTGCTTTCTTTCATACCCGTTGAGAAAAAAGTAAAGATATGAAAATCACCCTTGACACCTACAAATGAGGACACCTTGAGATATCGATTCAATGTTGCTCAATGGCATTCGATACAAAGATTCAGTACAACTGAGTGAGAGGTGTTTTAGATAGGGAAGGATACACATGCAAAGTTAACATTACTCAAGACGGGTGCAGTTGTTCTTGCATGTTGCCTCACTCCAGAAATTGCCATGCATAATGTTATCGCGACCTGTTCTAATACTACTAGTGGGGTGCCAATATAAATACTTATTGCTTTTGTTCACAATGGTACTTTATAGATAACTATGCTAAGGCTTACGCTCCATTCTTTCATCACATTCTTGATAAACGACATTGGAAGCCGTATAATGGGCCTCTTATCTTACCTCTTGAATATAAGAGATCAGCAGGTCGTCCATCTTCTGTTCGTATACGTGATACTATGGATGAAAGTCGTGAAGGACACAGACATAATAGATGTAGTAATTGCAAACATTTGGGTCACAATACAACCAGATGTCAAAACCCCACCAGTAAACACCTTTTCCAGTGGGTACGTAGAAATTGAAAGTATGCTTTATAAAACCATGTAATGAATGTTTAATATTTTCCCCCATTGTTGCTAACAATTGTATTTGTGCAGGCAAAGAACCCATGGAACCAGGCCCAATCACTACTGATGTTTTGCGCTTACAACATGAGCATCGATCCTCTATAATCGACGCAAGCCGAGTAACACACTATCTTTTTTAAAGGTGTAGCGTGTTCTCTTTTTAATTTTCTTTTATTGAAGTCAATATTTTCTTTTTTGTATGTGCAAGATCTTGGTGTTGTTGATTGTGTAGATCATTCTCTGGCATATCGAAGGTGGACTTTGGAGGATCCGTGTGATTGTGTTCAACGAGTGGATTCTTGGAGAATTCTCGATTGAGCGGGTATGACTTGATCATCCAATGTTGACAGCTTTGATTGAGAGATGGAGGCTAGAGACATCTATTTTTCATCTTCGAGTAGGGAGATGACTATTACGCTACAGGATGTGGCGGTGCTATTGGGACTTCATATCGATGGTCCAGTTGTCACAAGGATAGATGACAGAGATTAGATGTTTGAGTGTGAGAGATTATTAGGCAGGCTACCTCCACAGTCAACTATTAGGGTGGAGCAGTGAAGCTACAGTGGCTTCGTGATTAGTTCACATTAGTCCCACCATACTTAAAGGATATAGAGGAGCATATGCTCGTGCTTACATATTGCATATGTTCGGTACTCGTTTATTCCCAGATACCACCACAAATAAGGTACATCTAAGGTGGCTACCTCTCTTAGAGGATTTGGATATATGCGTGGTGCTATGTCATGGATATATAGAGTGTTGTATAAAGTTTCCATCATGGAGACAAAGCAACTCCATGGTTGTTTAACACTCCTGCAGGTAAAATCTTAATTCAAAGTGATGTGCATACGTTTATAGAATGCTGTCTGTTTTTGAATAATATTTGTGCTCACGTGTTCTCAACAGTTACGGTCCTATCAGAGATTGCCTATAGGCCGCCCATAGTGAGACAAATCGTGCAACCGGACGATCTACACCCTTTATGGATGCAGGTAATGAGCATTTTCTTATGCAATATAAGTATTGGTGTTATTTTCTTTGCATGCTAACAAAATAGTATGCTACAGGTGCAATGCTGACTTGACGTATGATACAACACCACAAAGAGATCCAATTTTACAGAAGCGAGTTGGATGTGATGCACGAGAATACGATGACTTGGGAGACATACATATGAAATTCTACAAAGTTTACTTGCAGTATGCACAATAGGATCTCATATATGACGCGCTCGGGCGCCGATTATTTCTATTGAGATTGTCGAGATGCATGTCCCAGATAGAGTACTTCGATAATTTGGGTTGACTTAGCATATCCCCGATCCTGTCCTTAAAATAATCCGTGTAGACCGTTTGAAAAATCAGATGCGTGATTGGAGTGTGGAGATAAACTCATTTATACTCCAATGAGAAGATCGAGCGAACCAAGTTCAAAACCAACGACATCACCATACATTTTTGACAGATTATATGCGTTGGATTGGGGATCACTCGACGTTAGATTATTCAACGTATTGAGCCACCAACCGCTTATATGCCCAGTGCTCCCTATGAGCGGCAGTTGGT
>JAVJIF010011512.1:0-111968 GCA_038442645.1 Agave tequilana | reverse complement strand
GGGAAAAGAGCATAGAGAGAGTGATAGGGGAGAGATAGAAAGAGATCAGGAGGGGGGAGAGAGACCTGAGACGGTGCCGAGGAATCAGCGATGACGAGGAGGCATCAGCGACGGTGACGAGGAATCATATAGGTATTCTTCTTTCTTCTTCTTCTTCTTTCTTCTTTCTTCTTCTTTATTCTTCTTCAAGGCGCCGTGGACGAGACGAGAGACGGTAAGGGATCCTCCGATGGTGGGGATCCACCGATGGCGACAAGGGATATGGGGATTTATCCTCTTCTTCTTTCTTTGTCGTCTGATTTTTTTTTTTTTTAGGGGGGGGGGGTTTGCTGTGCCTTAGATCGAGAACTAGGGCTCAGGATCGGGTCGAGTTTGAGAGGGATCGGGTGGGTGGGTTTTATAAAAATAGGATTTGCACAGTAACGTACGTTATTGTGCGTTACGAAAATAACGTAACATAACGCACGTTACCAGGTAAAAATGCAGGTTATGGGTTTTTGCATTATTGCCCCTGTTTCCTAACGTTTGCCTTGTGTTAGTTATCGTAACGCGTTACGTAACGCGTTATTTTGGACATTGATGTATCATACATGTCAAAGAAGTGTTCAACAAATAAACTAAACTAAAAAATACAGTATATGATTGACGAGTCAATGTCATGTTTAGAAAGTGTCTGAGAAGCGTCAGAGAAGTGTTGGTGTCCAACACAGGTATGATTTCATGGAAGAAGTGTTCGTTCTCCATAGAGCCTTTTACCATTGTCTGTATAGGATATGAGCTTTTGCAATTGACTGTTGAAGTTTGCAGAAGCTTCAGGAATAGACTGCTTTGACTCTTCAACTTTCTATAGAGTAGTTCAATGTATTATATTTCTCATGAGAAATATACCATACATGTTGAAGAAGTGTTCAACAAGTATACACTAAACTAAAAGATATAGTATGTAATTAACAAGTCGACGACATGTTCGAAAATGTCTGAGAAGTGTCCGAGAAATGCTGGTGTCCGATTCATGGTGGAACTGTTTGTGCTGCATAGAGCCTTTTACAATTGTCTGTATAAGATAGGAGGTTCTGCAATGGGCTGTTGAAGTCTGCAAATTGCAAAAGCTTCAGGCATATAGGGTCCCTCTGTACTCGCAGGAAACAAGAAATACTGTAAGGTTTGCTGGTTAGGGGTGGGGGGTGGGGGGGGGGGGAATCTAGGTACTCTTAAATCGTGTAGGTATAATATATGGCGAGTTAACATCTTCTACCACCTCTTTCAATCCCGCTTATTTGATTCATAAGATCTTTGTTTAATCCATTACGTAATGTTTCTTTTGAGTTTAATATTAATGTCTATCTAACCCAAGTTCCACTCTCACTCTTTGCAGATTAGCAAATGGTTTAAAAAATGCAAGATATACTGCTCTCAAAATCAGAAAGGTTGTCTCTTCTCCTCAAGTACCTGATTTTTGTTATTTATAAAACTAAATGTTGATGCTTCTCGTCCTCTGATTAGCTATGGATCTTTGGTTTGGCTATTGCCTAAAAAGTGTTAGATTCACTTTCACATATTGCACAGAATAAATTCTAATGAAATATCTAAAAGGATGATAGTTCTAATGAAATATAATATATTTTTAAGGTCTAATGATAGTATTTTCTTCTGTGCATAACTATCTAGCAAGGTTTGAAATTATCGCCTTATACCGATTTTTTTTTTTAATTCTGATACCACTGATATGACCTGATATAGCTGAAAAGATTACCGATACTGCCTATAATGAGACAAAATATTGTCGATTCTGATACCAAAATCCTACGGCCGATACTGATACCAAGACCGAGATTTCAAACCACATGGTATCCCGATTGTCCCAAAATATTCATCTTGCTAACCAGGATTAACATCATACAAATTTTAGTATTATCTCTATTTTTGATTCTTATTATCTCATAAGACGTGATAACTATTGGTGGACATGTACTGTTAATGAAAAACTTTTTCTAGTTAACAATTGATTTGAGTCAGTTATAGCAGAAGAAATGCCAACTAAGAAATTGACTGACAATACTTCTCGATATTCTTCCTCAGCTCCTTAGCTAGTGTTGTTTCCATCTGCCATCCTCATTTACTATGCAACAATCTCCATCCTCCTTCATGGCTTAAACTTTATTCGCTTTAATTCTCAATTCAACCCTGCATTTCACCACCATTTTTGCCCTCGTTTCTTACTGACTATATGCCTAACCTCTTCATTGGATCTTTTACTAGACCTGGCCATATAGTATACTAATAACTATTAAACTCACAACTTCCTTCTCATTGCCATCGATCCTCCTTAACCTATTTGTCTAAAACCCATCGAATTATTTCTAGCAAATTGTTAAACTCATGATAAGAAAAATCCAAGTGGCTCTGACATGCTATCCCATTTTATTTAAATTGATTGAACCTTATTTTTTTTTCCTTTTTTTATTTTTTGTTGTTGGTTTTTCTTGTTCCTGATTTCATCATCATTTCAAATCATTTACCCATCAAAATGTGGGATTGGCTATGGTGCAAGGCTCCATGAAGAATATGACAAAGTTCTACAATCGGCTTTTTACTTGAAAGCAACCCTTTCTTAATGAGTGTCAGGGTTCCTAGCTAAGGAAACTAAAGAGAAGGGCCTGGCTTGACATAATCCTAAAAGATTAGTTGGCATTCTCTAAAAATTTCTTGATTGTGAAAAACATCTAAAAGGAAGTGAAAGATGATAATTTTGTTAATTACATTTAGCTTGAGGCGCACACAGATCCAAAAGCCACAAACTAACAAATTTTCTTTGTGGCATGGGTAAGGGTACCAATCTTGTCCTGACCTGATTACATTAACGCGGGCCTGATCTGAAGTTGGCAGGTTAAGCCCCCAATAATGAGGTTAATCAGGCTGACTTGTCCCAATTGGGGGCTTAACCTGCCAACCTCAGATCAGGCTCGCATTATATAATCAGGTCAGCCTGATTAACCTGATTACCAATCGGTCTGGGATAGAGTTGGATCAATTGACCCAATTATGACCATTACCCATTTAATATTCATATTTACATATATCTATCCATTACCCAATATCCAATTGAACCCAACCCTAACTCTAAATTACCGTCTCCAATTTTTCTTTCTAATTTTATCTAATTTCATTGGTTGTGCCATTGCACCACTGCCGTATTTGGGCTCTCCATCGCATCGACCCTCTCTTGACGACTCATTTTGTCGATTCTTTGTCTCACCTCTTATTTTCCTGTTGTTATTGCTACTATCTTTCCAAAGTTTGTTCATTTGATGGAAATTGAGTTTGATTGTGGAGGTGGAAGGAAGAAAGGTGGGGGTGTTTGTTAGGATGTGGGAAGGGGGGCATCTTGTTTTGGATACTGGGATGTTCTTCGGGATTTGAAGGGGAAAAAAGGTTGAAAGAGACAGAAAATTAGACCCACACATGCATCTTCAGTGTAAGGACTAACTAGTTCATAGAGTATAATTTGGGTTAACATCGGGTTATTTGAAGTTCGGTTATGCAGTTATCAACATGTAAGGTTAGGGTCCCTAAACGGAGAATTTGACTTGATTAATAACCAGGTCAGGTTCTGGTTAGCAATGGTCAGTTCTAAGCTGACAGGACCTAACCCAAAGAGTTGGGGCTCCTTCTATCAACTCATAACTCCAATCTCCAGATATCTTTCCGGTCCTTGAATACGTTGCACGCCTTGCTATATGCATCAAATTCACAATTTATACTACTAAATCTTGCTGGGTGAAAAGCTCAAATTTGGCGAAATAGTTAAAGTTGGATTGGCTTTATGGATTTAAATTTAGGGCTTGTTTGTTTGGCCGCAAGTGGTCGCAACTTGTAAATCATAAAACCTATTTTTCATTTTCCGTTGTTTGTTTTGCTGAAAAGCAACTTGCAAAATGCAACTCTCATTTTCTCACTTACAGTTGCTACAGTTAATTTTGTGGTCATGTAAATCTCACTTTTACACCCACATTTTTCCACTTGCAGCTTATACAATTAATTCTGTGGTCATGTAAATCTCACTTTATTATTTTATTAATATTTATATTATTTTTTTAATATTTTATTTAGATTTAATATTTTATTAATATAACAATATTATGCTTTAATATAGAATTACTTTATATTTAATTTATTTATTTTAAATATAAATAATTACTTTATTAATATTATATTATACTTTATTATTATATTAATATTTTATTATGTTAATATCGTAATAATAATTCATTATAATAATATTATCATAATATTTTATTTTCAATATTATAATTATATTTTAGTTTGTTAATTTTATATTTCATAATATTACAATCATATTATAATAAAATTCAATATTATAATAATTTTTAAGTATTTTATAACATTATAATATTATAACTATATTTATTATTTTTCTTAAGTTTTTTAATATTTATGTTATATTAGTATTCTTAAAATTCTATTAATGTTCTTTAAATTTTTGTAAAATTTATAATTATTTATTTAGTTAATATTTTAGTAATATTTTACTAATTATACTAATATTTTATTAATATTATTGTTATAAATAAAATATTAAAATTACTAATTTTTATCTCAAATTTATTGATACAATTTAATTTTCAATAGTAGATTTAATTTAATAGTATTTATAATATTTAAATCACTAATACAGTTAATTTTGTGGTCAACTTTTCACTTACACTTTTACATTACCAACCAAACACCGTAAAACACAATATACTTTCTCATTTACACTTTCACTTTACCAACCAAACACCGTAAAACACGATATATTTTCTCTGCTACAGTTTACAGTTTACTTTTCCTATTCTCATTTTACGACTTACGACTTGCAACCACTTGCAGCAAAACAAATAGGCCCTTAGACTCACCAATATAAGTAGTATACTAGGGGTGGCAATCTTGACGCGATCCGATAGGTTGACATAAACCTAACTCACAATTTTCGGGTTCTGGTCGCATCCCTAATCGGGTACGATGAATGCCTGGTCATACCTGCTTGACCTAGATTGATCTAAGTTGAACCGATTATGTGATTATGTATTAGATGCAATGCTTAGTACAGAAGGGAACAAGTGGTACAGGTTAGCACATCCGTTTCCTAAGAGTTGTCACTGATTTCAAATCTTGATTCCTTCTAAACTTTTTTTTTTCAGACAAATATTTTTAAGTAGCAATAAGCATACTGACTCTAATCTTTAAGCATGAAAGTATCATGGGTATAGCAGTCTCGTCTTCAATTTACTTAAAGGGTCGCACATTTGAGATCTCTCTCCTGATTTGATTTTTCTTAAATTGGCAGATCATCGAGTTAGGCAGGTTGGGTTTGGGTGACACAATCATCAGCCTTGGGTTGGGTCACAGTTTGTAACCCAACCATTAATCAGATTTTGGTTCAGGTCAGCCTTATATGGGTCGGGTCAAAGCTGAGTTTGTAACCCAACCATTAATCAGATTGGGGTTCAAGTCAGCCTTATATGGGTCGGGTCAAAGCTGACTGACCTGAAATCTGATCCGACCCAAGCATAATGGATCCCATGCCTTATGGTAAGGTAATTCTGGGGAAGGTAGTGGTTGACCATAAAATCTAAAAGACATTTGGAGTAAGCTAAAACAAACTATTTTATTGCTTCCACAGTTTGGCTTATTTTGTTATGGAAATGGACTGGCAAAAGAGAGGTCTTTATATGAGTAATTGCTTTCATATCAAAGGCACAATATATTATGAGCCAAGTCAAAATACGGTCTCCTAATTGAAAAGCTAAATTTTATCCTTTTGCTATGATCTGTTGGTTGACCATCCTTGATTTCTCCTACTGCACTTCCTTGAGGAATCTTATGATTAGATTTGAAGGTTTAAGCTTTTATAAGTATATTATATTTGGATACTGGTTGGAAAATATTTTCTATGATGGTTTGTTTTTGTAACTCATGGGGTTATATATGATGGAAATAGAATTTGGGGCCTAATTTGGTAGATATTGGAAGGATTTAGAGGGATTTCAGTGCCACCAGGCTCCGAAATAGTGCAAAAACAGTGGAAAGAAGAGAAAGGAGAAAAAAATAGGGGAAGAGATATCCACGAGCCCTCAGTCTCTGCAAAACACTACTTTCAACTGTTTTTATTTTTTTCCCTAACTTGACCCTTTATACAGGCTACCTCCATGATAAAGAAAAACTAGACTTTTGGAATTCCATAACTGAAACTATTATTGCCGAATCAATTGAGACCGACAATAGTATCTGGATTAAACTTGTGATCACCAATAATATCTTAGTAGAAGACCCATAAATTCAATTTAAACAGACATCAACAATTACTCCTTGGAGTTAGACCATCGAATTTTAGTGGAGCCATCAATTGGATTGTGGGAGACTGGCATTTTTCTCTATGCTTGTGAGGTTAACAATTTGATCTTGGTTTTAAAATTTTTATTATACTTGATTGGATCTTTGGTACACTATTTCCTATTAACAATTCTTTTTTGAAATAATTCATGAAAAATGATGTCTCTTTGATGACATTTTGATTGAACAATAAAACTTTATTAATTGACCTCATTGATTGTGCTACATCTTTGACTGACTAACTTGCCATGTGGATGGCAACACCTTTCCCCCTTCTTATTGTGGAATCAATATGGTGGTTAACTCCCTACTTCTCTCGCTAAATAGTGGATATAAACCTTGCAATATGTTGATGGCATTGCCTTGAACTTGTGATACTACTATCAAAGCAAGTTCCTTTACCAAGTTCCTAACTTCGGAATTGTTTCTTGGGATATGATTGTGATGTGGACATCAAGCCACGTGTATGACACGTGTTTCATCGGTGGAGAAGACGCCTTGTTCCGGATTCCCAGTAGGTATAAAATTCTATTTTCTAGTTCTTTATTTTGAGTTTGTTTATTTTTGGTTTCCTTTTGATAGTTGTAACCCGACTTTGAATGGGAATTTTAGTTTCTAAAAGTTAGAATTGTAATCTATTTTAATTAGGAGTTTTAATTTGAATTGTATTCAATTTTGTAAAAGCATATAAAAAGCCTCTTGTATTAAATAATATGCAATGAGAATTATTATGAAGTAAATTCTTCAAAATTGTGTGAGTTTGTGATCTCTCTACAATTTCTCTCTTTGTGTGTGAAACCTTTAGTGAGAGTGTAAAACCCTAGTTAGTTTATCCTCTTCCCTATTTTTTCTCACTCTCTCAAAATCTTAATCTCAATTTCTAATCCCCTTTCCAAAACTTTATTTCTATTTCTCAATTTCTTTGACAAATGAAAATAAAAAAATATAGAATTTTTTGCTACAATACTGCTACAGTACTGGACCCTGTGTGCTACAGTCTTCGTACCCGCGAGCTACAGTAAACAGACCCATAACACCAAACAGACCCGTTAAGGCATCTTATTGGTTTTTAGCTCGTAACTTGCACATATGAGACTCCGATTCAGCCGATTTTCAAGCCATTGCGTTCGTACTGATGAGATCTACACACTAACATCGATTACAGGTCACTGAGGTCTGACATGATTCTTAGTAGGTACGCTCTTATCTTAATCGGTTATTTCGAGTCTAATAATTAGTCTCTGATATTTTATCGATTAACTGTTTTTACTAAAAGTGAGATTGTGTGTATCTACTTACCTTTGAATTCAGTAACTTTAATATTAATCATGGAATCTTTTGCCGCATAATATATTATTTTTAATTAATTCATAATTGAAGTAAATTTGTTTGCACATGTTATTTTGTTACATCTATTCGCTTTATTAGTTTTAATCTTTTTCTACCAACGATCGTTTCATGTTGGTGAAGCGTGATTGAGTGTTTTATTGCCTATTTTCATACACACACGCACGTTTCACATCAACTTAGTACAGAGCACGGTTAGTGTAGGATCTGCATATTAATCACGTTTATTTACTTGTATTTAGTTTAGATTTTATTAAAAATGCACATCTCTAGGCAGTTATTAAGAAACTTTACCGTTTTCTTGATTTTAAAAAAATAAAAAAATTGCATACAGGAATTTCATCATTCATTTAGGTCTTGTTTAGTGCATATCAACTTTAGTGAATTTTCACCCTACCTTAGATGACATCATGACCAAGCTTAATAGCCTACTCCAAATCTCAAATAACGTGAACAAAAATTTGGATAGGATCATAGATAGAACAGTCGTGAAGAAATCTAATAGTCCTATCTCTTTGGTAGTCATGCCTGTGATAAAGGAGTTTAATGAGAGAGACTTATCCAAGCTTAGTCCCACGATTAAATGTTACATGTGTCAAGGTTATGGGCATGTTGCCCTAGCTGTCTAAGTCGCTAAAGTTACGGAACCGCCTATAACAAATACAAAGCCCTTTTCTCTTTTTACTGTCAACCCCTACTATCGTTGTCTGCTCTGATCATCAAATCCTTCCTCTTCTACTGCCGATACCATCCACTTTCCCCTTATGTCATATGTTAGGCCCCAAATCGAAATTCTCCACAGAGCTTATCCTAATAACCGATCAGTATTAAGTTATTGAGTCTGTATCATCTGCATCATCTTTTGCATCACACATGCACAAACAATCCATGGAGATTAGTGATAAAATTGCATAAATAAACTAATCATGAGATACGAGTTGATGATAGAAATATTTTAATATTGGTGATGTTTAAAAGTTCCATGCTTATAGTTCTGATCCATTCCAAATCTTGATGAAATTGAATGATAATATTTATGTTATAGATATTGTTGTAGATTTTGGCATCAGTTCTCTTTCAATATTGACTGCTTTGTAGATTTATAAGTCTTGATTTTATCTCACTTGTTGATGAGCTTCCCATGAGCCTATTTTCGAGAGCCCTTCCCTTTCATCGCTACCAGATATTTTACCTTATATATCATGTCAAGTTGATAAATTCTTAGATAATAAAATTATCACCACCTAATATGGTGGGATTCGAAAATACCTGATTTGTTGGACAGAAAAAATATCAATTTATGATACATGGCAAGACAAAAGTGAACTGCCAAATGTTGATCATAAAGTTTTGGAACAGTGAGAAAGCACTCCACTTCTAACTAGATGGAGTTGAGTTCTCTTCAACACGGGGAGAATGATGCAGACATCAAACATGTATGGCACGTGTTTTACCGGTGAAGAAGACGCCCTGTTTCAAATTTTCAGTGGTTGTAGAATTCTATTTTCTAGTTTCTTTATTTTGAGTTTCTTTATGTTTGGTTTTCTTTTGATAGTGTAATCCCATTTTGATTGAAAATTATAGTTTCTAAAAGTTGGAATTGTAATTCTATGTTGATTAGGAGTTTTAGTTTGAATTTATATTCAATTTTGTAAAAGCCTATAAAAGGCCTCTTGTATCAAATAATATGCAATTGAAATTATTATGAAGAAAATTTCTTAAATTTGTGTGAGTTTGTGATCTCTATACAATTTCTCTCTTTGTGTGTGAACTATTTAGAGAAACCCTAATTAGAGTGTGAAACTCTAGTTAGTTTAGCCTCTTACCTATCTCTTTCTCCACTCTCTCAAAATCCTAATCTCAATTTCTAAACTCCTTTTCAAACTCTTATTTCTATTTCTCAATGTCTTCTGCAAAAGAAAATTAAAAAAAAATCAGATTTTTTTTGCTACAATACTGCTACAGTACTGGACCAGCGTGCTACAGTCCCATGAGCTACAGTAAACAGACCGCAACACCAAACAAATCCGTTAAGGCATTGTATTGATTTTCAGCCCGTAAGTTGCATATACGAACTCTGATTCAGATGATTTTCGAGCCATTGCGTTCGTGATGATGAGGTCTACGCACCAACATCGATTACAGATCACTGAGGTCTGACATGATGCTCATTTGGGGTGTGCTCTTATCCTAGTCGGTTATTTGAGTCTGGTAATTGATCTCTGATATTTTAGCGATTTAACTGCTGGTTACCAAAAGTGAAATTGTGTGTATCTGCTTGCCTTTGATTTCAGTAGTTTTAATATTGATCATAGAATCTTTTTTCGCATAATATATTATCTTTAATTAATTCATGATTGAATTGGATTTGTTTGCATATGTAATTTTATTATATCTACCCGCTTTATTAGTTTAATATTTTCCTACCAACGATTGTTTCATGTTGGTGAAGCGTGATTGAGTGTTTTATTACTGATTTTCATACACACATACTTGTTTCACATCTGATTGTTAGTGACATTTGGAAGCACTACTAGAGGGATTTAATGTTAGATTTATGGATGGACTAGGATTCTTTTGTGTGTATGGAATTTCAAACTCAGGCCAGAAATATTATATTGCATAAAAGTGGGGCCGAACCTTCCTAATCTATAGTCTCCTTTTAAGCATCATATAACATTCTTGGCATATTCTAATCGTATCATCATTTAGTGTTATACATTATTATATTTATTTTTCAATTGATACACATCCAATTTCTTTAAATAACAGTTTATTTCTTATTTTTCATACTTATTGCTTCCTATGTTATTCCTGAATAGCATCCATAAGCCAACCTTTCATGCTCAAGCATTAATTTTTTTTTTTTTTGCTTCTTGATGTCCTTATTTTCTGTTTTTAGCCCCATAAGTCCTCTTTCTGCAAGAGAATCATCAGGAACGTTTTGGATTCGTAAGTAAGAATATGTTTGGCCATACTGGTTTGATGTCCTCAAACCAACCTTTCAGTTTTTATCCCAATTCATACCAGAAATTTTGTAAATAAGAATATGTTTGGCCAATGTGCTCCTTAGGAATGGAATTGAACATGCTACTATCTTCCTTTAGGAATCTCTATTTGTACTCATCATTGGGTTGAACATGCTTAAAACTTGTTTCTAGTATTACCAGTCGTGTCACGCGTCTGAGATGTCACCCATGCCCACACGTTTCAGGGTTTAAATTGATATAAGTTACAACAGAAAAAACAAAACTTTTGATATGGATGAAAATTAATTGCTTTGCCTTACCTTCAAAAGTTCTGATATATTATGAGTAACTCATAAATCATGTATTATTCTTAACCCTATTTTCTTTAATTTTAAATTCTTTATGGTCACTAAATTTGTTCAAACACACATCCTCTACTAATCTAAAATTTGACAAATTCCTCTGTCCGATTGTGTTACCTAGCAATACTTGTGTATGTTTCACCAAATCATAATCACTATTATTTATGCAGTACAACTCTTTTCATTCTTTTTTAGAATGAATGGTGCAACCGAATGTTTTAGTATTGCTGTTAGTTTATTTTCTCACATTATTTGCATTTCTTTTAGCTTTTTTCTGACATAGCAACTGACCATCATATCATTTATCATGCTCATATTTTTAGAACCAACAGGCAGAAATGACCAATGAACCTCGGATTGTTGATAACACTAAAAAGTTAAAGGAAAAAAAAAAAAACCTGGAGAGCAAAGATTTGATGGAGAAGAATCAATTTACATCTCGTCTTCTGCCATTATCATCCATCATTCGGGTGCCTAGAAATTTGAGAAAGATCCTTCAGAAAAAGAATGCATCAATACCTAGCCCCGAGTAAGCAGCAAAATGATGCAGCCAATGCGCTACCAGTAGACAAAATTCAGGTACTGAATTCATCATACTATCGTATGTTACCAGATGAAACTTTTGTTGATGTGTGTCCCATGATGTGTTTATCTTTCAAGGACCAAACACGTGATTTAAGGTTTTTGATTTTTGGTCTCGCTGCAGAAATTAAGAAGCGTCCTTGTAGAGAACCAATTCCCATCCATATCTGTCAAAAGGAACTTGTCGAAAGAGCTAGGTCTACCTTATCGTCAGGTACACCTGGGTCTTCATTTGACAGAACATGTGCTATCTATAACTTCTTCTTCTATTTGACTTCCTAATTCATATTAATTAATTAGTTGTTTACCACAGGTTAGTACATGGTTTAAACATGCTGTATACCATAAGAAGGAAGTAAGTGGTCTCGGGAGAAATTCTTCTTTGGAGGAAACATTCAGCGGCAGGGGAAGAACTGATCCTCGAGTAGATGAGATCACCGAGAATGAACAACTTAGTGGAGATTGAGAGGTTGTTTAGTCTTCAAGAAAGGATTCAGAACTTGAAGAATACATTGTTAACATGTAAAGGTTACAGTCAAATGCCAAATAAAACTCATCCTAAAGAACCAAATGCGGTTTACATTCCGGATGCTGAGAAAAAGGAGAAGCCATTGAAACATATTGACAAATGACATGCAGTTCTACAGGTTTGTACACAACTTTGTATACAAAATCGAGGAGCTGACGTAACAGGAAAAACTGATTGGTTTAAGAGATATATTGTCATTGTACTTTTATAATAACTCACAATTTTGTATAGAGAATTATCAGTGTCTTTCAATTGATTGAACTTAGCATAGGGGTCTTTTTTTGTACAGACCAATTATTGTGTAGAAAAATATAACAGGCTTCTGCTAATTTAATCAATGAAAAATACTATTATTGTAAGGCTATACTTGAGGACTTCAACTTTCTTGAAAATTATGCATCTTTGGCAGTAATGTCATTTAAGTACAATAATATATAGAAGTGGGCATGGTGTTTAATATCATACCCATTGCTTTTCTGTCTAATATAGATCAGATTATGCAAAAGTTAGGTGACTTTGACTTTGAGCTTTATTAAAGGACATATCTTTTACTTTAACGCATTTGCAATTTTGTGGTTATGTAGTTGCTTATAAAGATATTTATCTTAGGATATCATGTGCAACTCTTGCCCTTATTTTAATTATCTATTCGAATTGATTCATAAGTCGCTATATTTTGGATCTGCGAAGACTTAAATTGGATTGTTGAAAGAAGGAAAGATGACTGCAGTATTCTAGCACGAGTGTTAGGTGCTGGCTGAGTCTGAGAACATAAAAGTCTATCAGACAGTATAGTTTGTGCCCAGTTTATTCTTACGGCAATGGAAATTATATTTCCTCACCTTATATTTGGCTTCATAGTAAGCAAAAAGTTAGCCTCATTCCTTCGTGTAACATCTTGAATGTCTGCATTCATGTCATATGTAACATGTACCAAAGTGCTAAATGTTTACAAACATGAAACACATTTATTATCTTCAAGCAAACTTATGCGAAGGATATACATTCTGCAATAGGGATTTATTTGGTTCCAGAAGTAGCCTTCTCAAAGGACAATATATCCAATTGAATTTTGCAAAATTTCTCAGTAAACAGGAACCAGAACCATGAAACTTCTACTTTGACGAGTCTAATTCTATGAACCTGCAGCATATATATGTACCACATCTAATATTCATCTGCAATATTCTACACGGTAAAGCTTACTGCTGTATAACAGTGTAAAATAGCACCAAATTGTCCAGGAATTACGAGACTGCAAATAACATCTCATGATTTATTTAGAAGTGGCATTGCTTACATTTTGTGTGTTAGGCCAAAATAATTGCTGCCAAAGATAAAGTTCTGACAATATTATCAAATACAATAGTAACCCAACTTAAGATACTCTACAGAGAGTAAAGTACACATATACGAATATCAACCAATGACACCTGCTACTTGAGGATGCAAAGTTGAGGCTTGCTAATTTTCCTCAATATCACTGCAGGCATACTTTTCATGAAGGAAATTACTGCGTGAACTGGTTACCGAACAAGGGAGCTGAAGCAATTGAGCATAGAATCTGGGAAAACAACTCCCTTCAGAGTTAACAGGACTAACAGCTGGAGATGTACCAATATGTTGTTTGGGAGGATGTAATAGTAGTCAGTAGACCTCGATTAACAAATGAAAGAACAAACCAAAAAAAAAAAAAAAAAAAAGATAAGGAAAAAAGAAGTTGTAGGAACCATGTATAATATTATTATGGGGTAAATTACAAGAAACCTATTCTTGTTGTGAATTAACTCTCTCATCTAAAAAAGGTGAACAAATAACCCAACTATTGCCGTCAAGTATAAGCATTCTGGTACATGATGTTTTTTATGATCATGTGACATAATGTTAATTATATTCCACACTTATCATTTTCATATAGGTATAATAACTTTTTTCTAAAAAATAGTTTTCTTGACGGATAAAATGAGTTTTAAATAGTTCAGGAAGTTACTTATTGAGTTTTTTTTTAATTTAAGGTGTTAATTCAAAATTGGAAGATAAATGAAGGGGGTTTCTTGTAATTAACTCTTATGTGGGTAAATTACAAATTATGTAATGTATCATAATATTAATGTATACTTCAGAGCCAAAACATAGGCTATAGATCTAAAGACAAATACATAAATAAATAGAAATAATGTAAATGAAAGGGTTTCAGCCTTATATCCTTGAAAACTTTGAGATTTCAAATATTTTTTCTTGTATTTTGTGTATTTCAATATACAACACATCCTTTTTTGTTTTATTTTGTAGATGTGTCCTTCCATCAGATGATGAATTATAATGAATTAAACTATGTCTAACAATTTCTTTTTTCAATTTAAAGAATAAGATTACCTTTATTTTGTTCAAGATTCATCAAGCACACACCCTATGTTACATGATCAAATCCAAGTTACATGACCAAATCCAATGCAGATGTAAAACATTGAGGGCATGTGCTGTGACAGTATTTGGATATTTTAAGGCAATTTTCTCAAATAAATTAAAAATTCTAATTAACTATAGCTTGCTTTGTTAAAATTTGTTACTGGTTCTTGTTTCTTTACTGCTGGTTGACAGGAGGGTATATTTGCAAAATAATAAAAACATAGTAATGTAAATAAATATGCAAAAGATAAGGTAAAATATGTAATTCTGTAGCAACATAATTGACATAACAGGTAAAATATGTATATGCTAAAAACCCTAATCAATATTAACATAAAAAGTTTTTGTATCAGTAAGGAAAGCTGGTGGCACAAGTCTTGAGGGTTCAATTAACCCAGCTTCCATTACTCTCAAGCTGTAAGTTCGATTTATATTTTTAAGTCCATTTCTGCTCTGATACATCCAGTTGAAACAAAATACCCCTTGATATATAGTGGTTACAACATTTCTCACCTGTTACATCCTCAAACTGGTCATGAATGCAATATGGAGAGTATTCCTTATATATGCCTGTGCTTGCAAGCTGCAATTCAGTAGGACTATACAACAAAAAGATAGCATCAAAGGATCTGGAGAAGCCTTACGAAAACATGTATTCACTTGTTTACTGTGTCAAAGAGAGCGAGGTGGATCTTTGCTTGTCACCTGTTATGTTGCTATTGCCGAGGTCCATCATTACTTGATTGATGATGCTAGTGCTTGCTGTAGTTTCATCATGCATATAAAATGCAATCTATTCAGGACTATCAGCTCTCGTCGCCTGAGGTCTATGCTTGTTGATGGTCAACCAAGGTCTCAGCTGCATGCAAGATTTGAGCTCTTAAGATCAGAACGTAAATATAGTTATCCTCTCAGAAAATCTTACTAAGAGCTTGCACCTCTAGATTGTTATAGGCTATGAGGTACTCCAGTAAAACGATTAAGCTAATACATGAAACAGATAACCCAGCTAAAGAAGTATTAGATATATTGGTGATGAGATGATCTTAATCTTTAAATTGTTGTGTGCTCAATATGCTAAGTTGATGAAGCTTTATGAAAATATCAGCTTTGATGTGTCAAGAATATAAAATATAATATTCATAAATGAAAAATTAAAGATCGTTGCAAGTACTCCAGCAAGAAAAAGGATGTCTGCGTAAACAAACTATAATGCAAATATCAATTTCCTCATATTTACACTCTTAATGAAGAGTCCTGCAAGCCATGACAACTAACAGCTTCAGAAGTGGATTTCTGGACGTACCATCTCTACGTATTTTAATTGCTCGAGAATCGCATCCGTTTCAAGCTCCTACACAATCACATATAAGATCTATCAAGGCAAAGAACTTCATACAATTACATAGAATCAAATAACATAACTTGAAAAAAAATCATTGTACCTCATGGCAGGACAAATAAATGAAAGATAGAAATGGTTATAACTTGAACACCAAGGCATGGCAGTGACAAGTAAATGGAAGAACGATGAATAAACAGCTGGAGAAAACTCTAACTGATACTGCATCGCTTCCCAAATGCATTTATCAAAGGCACAATACAATTTACAAAAATGTTGTCTACGCACCAGCTACCTTCTTCCAACTGAAATAGTTACAGTACTCTTATAAAACATGTTATGATATCCTGACAGCTGTAAATCATGATATGCCAAGTCTACACTTAGGTCAGAATTGAGTGTCATGAAGTACAAGTTACTATAAGGCCTTGCCAAATTAACCAAGTGTTTTCCAACTATTTAGTATTAGGCTATTAGCCAATCTCCACAATTCGTTACAAACATTAGAAGCGAGTCCAATCCAACCGGGTAGCCAATTTACAACAGACAAAGCAATTAGCCGTAAATACCATCCCCCGGACAAACCATTAAAACATGAGTTAACACTTAGTGTCCAGCCCCTATATTCACACCTCTAAAGCCAATTTACCAAAAACCACACAATTCGGGTGCGAGGATCACCACCGTCCCATCAGTTCCAAGCACTAAAATGAGCAGGGGAGCAAACTAAAATTATTAACTTCTGAATTATTAACATGACATCTTAAGGATGTTACATAGAGGTTCCTTAAATCCCGTTCCCAAAAGACATTTAAACTTCACATTGAAAAAAATGCTAATATTAACTTCTTTTCACTTAGCCACTAGGACATGGCTTACTGGTAAAGGGGTGGGAGTGGATTGTAGGGAAGTGTGTGTTTGTAAGTCTCGTTAAACCTCTCTCTCTCTCTCTCTCTCTCTCTCTCTCTCTCTACATATAAACTTCCATAAACAAGCCCTGGGAGCCAAAGAAAAAAGGGTTGCTCTAGAGAAAGATGGATATAAGTCGCAGAAAAGGAATTCAAAAACAATAAATTGACTATGCTAACGTGCAAGATTGCCCTCCAAGGTACTGCAGACAGCTATTCTTGACTACTGTTTACAACACACCCTGAGCGTGCTTCCACTAAATGGAGCACAAAATGTCACATGACATGACATCCCTATGATCTGAACAAAACCAAATATCCTGATTAGAAATAAACATTAGTGATCATATAGAGAGAGAGAGGCCCAGATGAAACTTCTTTAAGATATCCTGATCCTTTACCTAAAACGTAAGCCTCCCATATACATATAGAGACATAATAAAGAGGAGAAAAAACTATAGTGTCCAAATTTAATGGGATCACTTTAACAAGCCATTATAAGAACAGGCAACTGAGAAATACCAAACCAAAAACATATCCAACACCAACCAGTTTTAGAAGTCAGTACTTTATGAAACAACAGCCAGGGAAAAAAAAAAAAACTTATCTATATCAATTGAAACTGGAAAGGCTTGTTTTATTTTTGCAAAAATCAAGGTGGTCATTAGCAATAGAATGCAATTAAGTTTTGCTAACCCTTCAAGGTATCTAGGGGAGGTAAGCAAATCCTAGTTTGTATTATCGATCTATTAAGGGGTAGGATTTCCTTGAACAATATATATTTAAGTTAATTATACCATTAAGCATGTTATAGGTTAGAAATCATATTAAAAGGGAAATATTAAAACATGTTTTCATATGTCCCATCTGCTAAATTGATAGGCTTTAAAGATAAGTAGACAACTATATCTCAGAACACTTAAACGATATCGCTCAACATGCAACCAAACAATCACAGAGCAGTAGGAGTAGACAAAGACAATGTAACAAACTTAAACCATGCAATAGTATGAGTGTACTATTTCCATGTGGAATGCAGTGATGTATTAATGAGAAAGGACTATAATACTAGGTGTAATATAGGAGTTCACGCAGAACCCATTCATATACCATAGGTCATCTAAACCATTAACTTTGGTCTAAACATCCTAAAACCCACATGAACAGAAAAATCAAAGTGGTCTAAGTGCTTCCAGTTTATGGATCAAGCAACCCAAAAAAATTGGCCTTCAAGACCCTTAGAAACTCAGTTTGACATTAAGCAAGTGGTCGAACAAGCAAGAAGTTTCCACCTTACTTTATTTTGGCGTGGCTTTTAGGATGTTTATATTACAATCAACAGTTCAAATGAGTGAATCTGATGACCCATCATGTATTTCCATAAGTACACCCTGTTTGTAGCATAACCGATGAGGACATTACAGCAGTTGCTAGTTGTTTTTATGCCTCAGTTTATTTTTGAGTTTAGTTATTTTCTTTGATTCTGCTTTTAGTACCACATCGGTTATTTCCGGGAACTGATTTTTGTAAAGCCTATATATAGGCCCCAAACTTCTTTTATTATTAGACAATGAATGAATTACAAAATTTCAGTTTAAATTTCTTGAGCCCCGAGTTCTTGAGATTTGAGTGTGAAGACAGCAGTGCAAGGGGGTGTGAACCCCAAATTTATTTTTCTTCTTTCTTTTCTTAAACCCTAATTTTCCGTTTCTATTTCTTCATTTCAAAACTCTATTTCCCAATTCTATTGATTGAAGCTGACTGTGATCCATCCCTTTTTACATCAATTTGGTATCAGAGCAATTAATTCTCAATCCCCTTCAAATCTTCTCTCTCTCAAACCCTAGAACTATCCCTAAAAAAAAATTAATCAAAAAAAGAGTAAGATCAAAAAGCCCTAGATCTATCCCTCAAAACAAGAAAAAACAAAAAATTGTAGCAGAAAATTTACAGAAAATTCCCCCGAAATTATCAAAGGGGACTGTTCACTTCCTTCTCCACCTTCAGCACCCGAAAATTAAAAAAAAAAATCTCAAAACCTATTGTTCACTATTACTCCTCCTAAGCCTTTTCCTCCCACCACCTCCTGTCGCCTCACCTCCACCCCTCCCTGTTCTAGACAGTGATAAGCACCCACAACCACCGCAATCGCCTCACCTCCCTCTTCTTCTTCCTCCCTAAACCCATCGACAAGCACGTTACACTACACCGTCGACTGCCCCAATCACCTCCACCTTTCGACTGCCTCCTTTCTTCATCACAACCTCCTCCCTGTGCTCACCTTCGTCGCCACCTTCGAAGCCAGAACCTCGCCGCAATCAAATTGCCGCCTAGCTCCAGATTCACTGCCCAGATTTGCCCAGACCTCATCGTCGCCACATCATCTACGCCACCGCACCATTGCCGCTCATCTCCAACAACCCCACCTTCATCATCACCATCTTCTGACGACCTCACCGAACCACCACGATCACTGCAGCACCCTCCACCACCTCTGTCCGCCCTCGCCGTCTTGAACACCTTGTTGACGCCACCATATGCTCATCGAAGTTCCCTGCCCTAACCTATCCTCGCCGAATCTCCATCGTCACCGCCGTCGCCATGCTCTCTCGCCACTAAAGGAGATAGGATCAGATTTGATCAAATCGGATCCCATCCAACAAGTGGATCCAATAAGATCTAATCGGATCTTACTTGCCACTTGAAAGGCGGTCGGATCAAGTCAGATCTAACTACCCTGACCCTAACCCGATCCACTTCAGTGGACCCAAGTCGACCTGTAATCGAGCCAAGTCGTCTCCACACCAAGCTGCAGCTGTTGTCATCAGCTAAACAACTGATGTCATCAACTAAACCAAGCAGACCCAAGCAACCGGCTTATATTCGGCTCAGACCCGGCTCACTGGAGTCACCGAGCTGACGCTGATATCAGCCGAGCCAACTGTAACACCCCGTTATCGGAATACATACTTAGATACGTGCTCTAATTTTTCGATCATATTTTTTAACTTTCCCCGTATTTATTTTCATTTTATGATTACTTATATTATTAGTTGGTATCAGATCCAGATTTTCAGACTCAGAGTCAGCTCTAATTTGAACGGAGGACCCTCTTCCAGTGTACTACTTGATTTAATCTTTCTGGTAGTCAGATTTAACGCCTTCAGTTTCAAACATTGTTTTTAATATTTTAGATTTTTCATGATTTTTGAAAATTTTTAAAATTATTCTGCAAAATCTTCAAAATCAGTATCGACCGATGCAGCCGATCGATTCTCGGTTTTTTAATTTACAAATGGAGTAAAATTTCTAGAAACTACTTTCTGATTGTTCCTCAGAATCGTAATTTCTATCTTAACACATTTTTGAGAATTTTTCTGAATTTATCAAAATTCGACTGGATTTGTGTTGACCGGTATCGCTGATTGATTCCATGATTTTTAATTTGAAAACAAGATTGAATTTCTTGAATTCGATTTCACCATGTACCTTAATATAATATTTTCTTATTTTGAGAATTTTGAGAATTTTTCTAAGTTACTTTATTTTTTCGACATTTACTGTGTTTTCAGTATTTTCCCGGATCCGAAGTTAATACCTGGATATTTTCCTTTCTTTTTCTTTGTTTTCCTTTTTTTCCCTCTTCCACTCCTTTTCTTTCACTTTTTTCTTTTTCTTTTCCCCATTTTTCTCCTCCACACAAAAACCCCCCCCCAAAATATTCTCTTTTTTCTTTTCTTTTCCTTCTTTCTCCTTTCTTTTTCTTTTTTCCTTTCTTTCTTCATCCCCTGGCCAGCGACACAAGCTCTCCTCTCCTCCTCCTAAATTCTCTCCCTCTGTCCATTTACTTTCTCCTCCAATTTCTCTCCCTCACTCTCCAAATCACGCACTCTCTCTTACTCTTTCCCTCTCTTCTCCACCAAGAATGGTGATCACCTCCACCCGACCCATCACCGACGACCTCCCACACTGGCGGCGGCCAGATCCGGCCACCCCCACTTCCCTTCTCCTTCACCTCCTTCACCTCCAACATCATCATCAACATCTCCACCATCACCCTCTTAAATGCCACCACTTAGACCATCCACAATCATCAACCACCCAATCCTCCACCCGCTCCTCCACCATCACTTCACCTCTCCAATTCCACCACCACATCTCCAGCCATCATCAATTCCACCACCAAACACTAACACCGCCATCATCTCCATCCATAACCCCCTCCACCTCCACCTCCTCCTCCCTCTCTTCCTGGCCGTACCGCCGGCGGCCACCACCGGCCGGCACTGTAGGTGGCCAGCCAGGCCACCTGCCCCCTGGCCAGGCCGGGCTGTGGCCTGCCCCCTGTCTCTCTCCTTATTCTTTCTTTCTCTCTGTTGAGTTCCCTCTCTCTCCTCTCTCCTCTCTTTAATTTGTACACGTACGACGTGTTTTTGGAGTTCCAAATTTTACGGCATTTTTCATAATTTAGGCGAGTGTTCTCGCTTCATTCATGTGTTTCCCTGCTTCGATGGGTTGATATGTATTTGTACGGATTTTTGTAGTTGTGTATTTGTATTTCTTGAATTGCATTTGTATTTTTATAGATTATGTACCTGTATATGTATGCGGTCGAGTGCCTAGGACTGTATATGTAGTAGCTCTGTGACGAATACTTGTAGCAGTGTAGTTCAATACTAGTACATATAACCTGACTGTGATATTGCTCTATTATTGCTTTATTACCATGCATGGTCGACCCTTCATGGTCGTTTAACCTCCAGCTCTCTCTTTTTTGGCGACCCTTTGTGGTCGCCCTTAGCCTCCGGGCTCCGTTTAGCCTCCAGGCTCGCTAAACTCAGCCTCCGGGCATCACCACTTTACGGATAGTCTAGTTATTATCTGTTTATATGTGTTGTTTGGTACTAACACTTCTGCAGGTACAATTCACTTTCTGGGCTACCCAATTGGCGATGTGTACCCTTTGGGTTTCATGATAGCTGCAGGTAATAACGCTTAGACCGTTCTCGGTCTCTTATTTAGCGCCCGATGTTGTTAATTATTATTATGTTTATATATGTGCTCATGTAGTACTAACATTTTATGCAATTACCTATTCGGTCTTCTGGCCCTATTATCCTTCGGGCTCTTCATACTCCGCCTGGTAGGCGAGCCTAGCGCTGAGCGGTTTACTGTTAACTCCGTCCGAGTATAATTATGCCATGAGCACGGCTTCACCATGTGCGGTAGCATAGCATACATACACTCCTTACGCCGTGTGTGTTTAGCTGTGTCGCGAGCGATAACCACGCCGAACGTGATAGCGTCTAGCGCTGTACGCTAACGTCGTTCCAACCTTGCTGAGCTCCGCTTGGATGTTCACTTGTTTGCTCGCTAACCTTATTCCTGCTTTGCTCAGTCCTTGGACTTAACTTTTGAGTTCTCTATTAGCTCCGTGGGAGACGAGATTAGCGCTCAGTGCTTTACAACTAACTTCTTCAAGCATAGCTTCATCGCTTGTGTAGCTAGACATTCATACGCAGCTTCACCGCGTGCGTCTAGTCATCACGAGCGATAGTTCGCTGAACGTTTTAGCGTTTAAAGTTGCATGCTAACTCTGCCTGGAGCCAAACTTTGTCATGTGCTCAGCGTAACGTCGACACGGCCTGGCTTTGCTCCATCTTGACCAAGCCCTACCCGGATAATTAAGTAATTTAACTATTATTCTTTTCTTGATTGTTGTAAAGAGTTTGAAATATTTACTTATACTGTTTTTCAAGAACTACATTGATTTTCAGTATTCGTACCGATCTCCTGTATTGTACCATTTTCCCGCAGTGTGTTATTCAACAATATAATATACACTGCGTTGACACTTTGTTGATCACTTGATGAATTACCACTTGACACATGTATGTTATCACTTAATACCTAACGCCTGCATGTCATTACTTAACACATGCATGTTGTCATCTAATATCTGTATGTTATTATCTGACACCTGCCACGCTATCACTTGACTTATGATTATCACATTATGAGAATGTAATAACTGATATCCTAATAGTATTCCTGTTACATCTGTACTTCTGATACTCCTGACATGCTCTTGCTATTCTTATAAGCTGATAATTATGCATATTTGTAATATCCCCTAACTAATAATAGTGTATTTCTATTTTTATTAATTTTATTTAGATTACTTATTATTATTGATTAATTTATTTTATACATGTGTATAAAAACATGTACATATATATTAAGTGTATATGTTTTTTATTTACATTTATACCAGTATATGTATGTATTATATTTTATACAATATTATTAGCATTACTATTATTATTATGTTATTGTTGATATTATTCCAAATTGATCTTATTTTCCCACCAATAATCCAATTATCTAATAAACCATTAACTCACTCCCAAAAATAAAGTAAAATAAATAAATAAATTCTAAACAAAAAAAAAAAAATATATATATAGTAATAATAATAAAAATATATATTGTGTGCTTAAATTGTTATGTCAAGTTTCGAACTCATATCCTTTTTATCAAATCTTAATATTTAAACCATAATGTCACATTGGTATATAGTTAGGTAGGAGATCTAAATTATTTAAACAAACTTAAAGCCAAATTTAAATTTCAAATTTCCAATTGAAAGATCTCATGAGATCTTTAGGGATTTATATCTTAACAATCTGAGTTCTTATCTTAACAAACTGATTGTAAAAAAAAATTCTAACCTAAAAGATCTTATCCTATTATATTAATGTAACACTTCTCCTGCTTTTTTAAAAAAAAAGAACGACAGTCAGAAAGAAAACTAAACCCAACATTCTTCATCCTCCCTTCACCTCTCCTTGGAATTGGTCGTGATGGAGAAACGTGCCCGAAGTTTGGAGATTGAGAAGCATGCTAAGGAAATCAATCCAAGTAAAAAAATCAAATTTTTATAAATTAAAATTTTGTTTTAAAGTGTCATGATTAGATTATCTTCCCATGAATTTTTTTATCAAGAATTCTCATCTAAAGATCCAGATAAAAATTAATTTGCAATAACGAGAATTCAATGATATAACATGATTAAAATTCTTTTATGAAACTTAAATCTCCCTTAAGATCTAGATAAATTTGTATGAACTATATATTAATGATATATAATGTTTAATTTCTTCTTTTCATGAATTTTAGATCTCATCCAAAAATTATAAATAAAATAAATTGTACGAAATAAAAAATTGCATATTAAAAACTTTCCTTCTAAAAAAGAGGAAATTTTAGAACCTTACCCATTAATATATATATAAGGTAATATATCAAATAATTAAAGTATAAAAATCTTTTTTAAAAAAAGAAATTTCAAAGTTGTTTAAAAACAAAAAAATAAAAAAAATATAGGTCTGTGCAGCTGGTGCAGACTCGCACCCGGGTGCGCAGCCAGGCCCAGTGGCCTGGGCTGCCATTGGTCCAGGCAAAAGCCCAAAAAAAGAAGGGGAAAGGCTGGGCCGGGTGCAGAGCACCCGGGCCTGGCCAGTGGCCGGGACCGCCACTAGCCCAGGCCCAAGCCCAGACCAAACAAAAAGAAAAAAAGAAAACAGAGGGGCCGCTCGGCCTGGGTGCAGACAGCACCCGGGCCTGGATTATTGGGCCAGGCCAGTGGCCTGGGCTGCCACTGGCCAAGCCAGGCCAAATGGTAAAAAGAAAAAGAAAAAATGGGCCTGGCCCAGAAAACAGAAAAGAAAAGAAAAACATATTCTGAAGCCCAATTTCAGAAAGCCCAGTTTCAGTACAGCCCAAATATTGTGGGTTCTAATATATTTTAACTCGACCTAAATACAAAACAGACCCATTAACTTATTGAAAAACATTTTTTTTGGCTAAATAAAAATTTAAAAAAATAAGTAAAAATAGGGATAAATATCTAGATAAACCCTAGAACCTACTGAAAAATTTTAGGAGTATTTACATATCATATTGGACTGAACCATTGCCTTCTAAGTTGAAACCCACTATTTCAACATTCAGACCCGTTAAGGAATTTTCAAGTTTTTAACCATTTAAACCCCACAAAAATCAGTAAATAAAATCTAAATAATCTTATAAACTCAATGTATCATCATACAACCTTGTTCTAAGCTCTGGACCATCCGTATTTAATTTAAAACACTAAATAACCTCGAATTAAGCCACCTTATACAAAATTCGATAAATTTCTAATTCGAATATATTTAGTGTAGATTTCTCAAATTGATAATTGGACGCGCGATAAGTCCAGGTGAGTGTTCTTTATTTTCTCATTGAGTATTTCAGTATTATTTCATGTGAGTGTTTTATCCTGTCTATTTCAATAAATTTTATTTTACATTTAAATAATTGTTCAAACTCAATTATGTTTTATGCCTGTTAGTTACTAGCTCACGTCTGCATGTATTAAATACAAAATAAATTGTCTTATGAATGCTTTTTCATAATAAACCAGGCATAATATTCTTGGTCCTGGACATCATGATACCACTTAAGTAACTTCACTGATTATACATGATACCTACCTGATAAATATACTGTTCATGTTACTGTAAGTTAATGAAAAAAATATCGTTCGACTGTAACGCTCGGTACAGCTCTATTCATCGTATACACGATTACTGTTCACTGTTCTTATTAGTGTTCACCGTGTATACGATTACTGTTATTGTTGTTGTACTGTTATTGTTACTGTCACCATATCCATCCCAATATTCTAGGCAATATGGACACTGACTGATTTAACTGAATTGAATAGATAATAAGGTAAATGACAACTTATATTGGGATTGGAAAAATTGATAAAGGAGACGATGTTTGTATTTTGGGTGGACCTAGGATACAGGTTGCGTATCCGACTTACGGTTCCACTGTAGGGTTCCGGGGGATGACTGACATCCCATTTGTTTATTGTTCCACAGTGTTACTGTGAGTATTGTTCCATAGTGATATCGTGAGTACTGTTAGTGTTACTGACTATCAGACGATAGGGCCTGGTTCAGCGTCATGCATCTGGGCTGTAATCCTGGGTATGTACGAGACCCATTTAAAGCATAGACAATGTCTCCAACCAATCAGTTTCAATAATTTAAAACTTCGATTGACACGTGTGATAGGCGTAGTATGGGATGCGTCTATTATAGGTGGGCGGTTGGTGTTGCTAACATAATTAATAATAATAAACTGTTATAATGTATTGTAACTGACCGTAATCACCTGACTGTAAATATATATAACTATGATAGACATATGATCGTACACATGACCGGATTTGTATACCAGACTAGTGACATATGATAGGATACACATTTTGACATTAGTTGTTTTCTTTTGTCATGGGATCAGTTATATATCGTTTATACCTTTGTTCTTAATATTGATTATTCTGTTATATTTTATTTCAGTTTATCATATTCTTATTGCTTATATTGTTATTATGCACGAGCACCTTTCTCTTTACACATACACTCATTAGGTCACTTCTGACGACCCTGAATTCGCACGTCCAGGACTTTGGACACTTTCTTATATTGTTCAAGCGTTCGTGTGATCATACGCTTTGCGAGGAGCCTTGAGTTCTCTCTTTTTCGATTTCTGGTATTCCTACTTTCTTTTATTCTGTCATTTCCTTGATTCTTGATATATTAGACTCATTGCTTATTTTACTCTTTTATTCATCTGTTATCTAGTGTGAACATTTATATATGTTTTTACAGTGAAATTAATTTATTATAATAGATTTTTTAGCTTGTTCAGGTTACTTTAGCCTTAGCGTGTATACTTGGGATATTTTTCTCGTGTATATACGTCGCCGACTCTCGTCGCGATTCCGTTTTCACGTATTTTGGAAAGCGGGGCGTGACAATAATAAACTATAAAAAGGTCAACTTACATCAGGTAAGGAAAAACTGATGAACTTCAATTGATGATTTTGTTTACAATGGTATTAGATATGTTGTGCAACTAAAACTTTGGTTCTACATATGGGCCTCCAAGTGTTCCACGGGATGTGCTGTCACCCCGATTATTATACCCTTTCCCAGGGCATACAATAAGACCATTTGCCCCTGATTCGCCTTGTGGTGGTTTCCGTATCAGCGGCGGAACATTTTGGGCCGTAGCCCCCGGTATGCACGAGACTCATTGTAAACATAATTTGATGGTGTTCTTATCAGTTTCCAATAATAATCTTATCTTACTCATATATGAATGTATGCGTGTTGGGATGCTATGGCACATACCTAGATATATGTATATATATATGTAGGACGAGTAATAATAATAAAACACTAATTAAAAATTCGTCATGTTATTTTACAATTTGAGTTGTATGAAATTAGATTACGGTGACATGAGATATAAGGTATATATGTGAGAGTTTCTTTATTTGGATTATTCATTACTAGTCTTATGAAACCATAAACTGAGCTTGTACAACTGATTTTGCTCGTATTCAATTTTATCAGTTTTATCAGTTTTAAACTGTTTTCTTAGTTTATGAGACAATTCGGATTGTATGAACTCAGGTTATAATAACGTAAGGTATATGGTATATATATGAGAGTTTCTTTATTTGGATTATTCCTTCGACGTACTAATTTTACGGATCCATAATTTGAGCTTATACAACTAGTTTTGTCATATTTACTTTAGTTGATGCCTCATTGCCTGCTCATGTGTGTCTGAGCTCACGACACGATTTTTAATACATACTTTTCGATTCAAATTTATCGATACAAATGTGCTTGTTTATGAACACCACTTGGCACTCATCTTACTGTTCGTTGGGTAGCTTTCTGACTTCCCTGGACCTGTATGTCCAGATCCCGGTGCTTGAACCGTGGTGGACTCCCTTTTGACCAGAGTTGCGCACTGATAGCTTAGTAAATCAGCGTTAGCCCATCAGGGGTCCTTTTCTTCTAGCCCCCCTGCTCGACTCTCGAGTTTTTCTTTTGTAACTCGTGAGCACATTTTATACTATTCATACTTGTATATCTCCTTATATTTTTACTTTTGCACCTATCGGTGATGTAATATGCTTGTAATATTATGTCACATCCTGTGATAATTTTGTAATTGTACTCTTTTGTTGTAATGTATAATGCACTGCGTATTTTCGTGCTCTGATTCTTATTTGTACTGATGCTTAGCATATATATGTGAGGGTATTTCCGCCCTGCGTATACATATCACAGTAATGTCTCTGTACCCGTGAGATCAGAGCGTTACATCAACGCTAACATCATCAGCTGATCTAAGCCGTCATTTTACACAACAGCAGCACAGTAACAGTCTAGAGCTCGTTTCAGGCCCGATCAGAGTTCGATTTGAGTTCTGTCTGAAGTGTTAAATTCGCAGCTGAGCTTTGGAAATACTGAGAGAATTTTGTAGCATTCATATAGCAAACCTAACCTCCACAAATCCCTATTTGGTGCCAGTATTATTTCAACTACAAACCAGTAGTGTGGTTCGGGCTTGTTTCTGGCCCGGTTCGCTCTCCATTTACGCTGTTCTCGAGGCAACAATCTTTCACTTTCTATTAACGCTATCCAAGAATCTTTTTAATGACTTTCAACTCTTCGTTGTGGGTATTTCTCCAAGGATTCTCAGAGCAATTTTACGTTTGAGCGTGAATGACTCACCCCTCAGGTGATATCCTAATTTGTAATGAATTGTTATTGTTAAATGACTTGCAACTACTATTGGATTGCGATAATATGTTAGTTGAATTGTAATTTACTTCTATCTAGTGGTTACGTTATTGTTTATCACTTTTCATCATTTTAGAAGTGCATTTTCTTGACATTTAAAACTTAAACTTTTAGGATATTTTTTTATTTTCACTTATTGCATGCATGGAGCTTACTTAAGTCCAGAAAGTTACATTGCATCCATTTGATTGTTTAACTTGCATTTGTGTCTAGATTGGTACATATTTTCACATGAGCTATCAGTATAGGACTTCCACTAGAGGTAACCATGAGAGTAGTTATGCCCATGATTGGTGTGCAAGGAAGAGAAAATAGTGTGCAGATTTAAGCTAGAAGATTCAAAATTTGATGGTTACTGTGATCCTAATATTTTTAGTGATTGGCTAGCAGTATGAAATGCTATTTTGATTGTTATGAGTTTTTTGACGCGACTAGAGTCTTATTTGCTAGGAAAAAACTCATAGGGTCACCTAGAATTTACTGGAATTTAATAGTGAGAGATTGCGTGAGACATAATGTAGTCATAGTCTTGAGAATAAATGAAAGAAAAGCTCAAGAAAAAGTATCTTTCTGAATATTATGAGAACCGTTTCTTAGACCAATTCCACAACTTCTGTCAGGTGATATATCAGTTCAAGATTACATAGTCAAATTTGAGAATTTAATCCTTCATTGTGATGTAGGACAGTAGGAGAGCACCATTCTCATACTATAATTTGGGATTTAAGGTCTAAAATAAGGCGTGATATAATCACTGGCTCTTATGATTTGAACACCGTTGAAGAGGCTTTTGATTTTACCTCAAAGATAGACTTGACTTTTAAAAAGTTAGTCGATATCAAGGCTCGGTGTTCTAAGTGTGAAGGATGTGGGCAAAGGATGTGGGCATTATGATTATCAGTATTCCTCGAAGAGTTGACATGTTAGAATTGTGCCTAGTGATAATATTGATGATTCAAAAGTTGTTGAGGATGTCAACCTTCTTCCTGGGATTACTAGCATTAACGAAAGTATACTAGTTGATTTGGGTGAATCGATTATTGATGAGGTCCACATGTCTTATTATAGTACCAGTGATGACGTGAATGGGATAGTTGAGTCTAATATACTCGCAGTGCCTAGTAAGTTATTCGAATTTACTTGTGTTGATTATTAATTTATGGTTGTTCTTACTGAGTTATCTTCTATTGAGTCATCTGAGCTCCTTGTCATGATTCAGCAGATGATTTCTGGTATTACTTCTTTTCTAGTTGCTTAGAGTTAATGCCTAAGTCCAATATACCACCATTAGAGGGGTTAGATGTGTCATCCTAGGCATCACATATATCTTTTTTTTCATCATTAGGATTTATACCTAGAATGCCTACTACATTACATTAATCTGATACACAGGATGATGATATCATTAGACAGTTAGCAAATTATGATGAAAACTATAATATTTTTATATATCAATAGTATGTTGTAGAAATTTGCAATTGATAGTAAGATGATTGTTACCGATCACCCTGAGATTGTGAAGTCACATGCTTGGCGCACAAGTTCTCTTAGAGTTTTAAGGAGGCTTGCTCTCAGGACTGACGAGTTGGACATCCTATTAAAATCTAGTATCAGCTTCATCTTCAGCATGAATGATGCGCATCTGTCTACTATTTGTGCCTTGATTGAGCTACCATTTTTTACAGCTGATCTGTCACGGAGACCAACTCTACCTCCACCACCATAGTCTCGACGTGATGTACTAGTACTGCCACCATGACATCACACCAGTTGCTAGTCATTTTTACGTCTTAGTTTATTTTTGAGTTTAGTTATTTTCTTTGATTATGCTTTTAGTACCACATCGACTATATCCGAGAATTGAACTTTTGTAATGCCTATAAATAGGCCCCAGACTTCTTTTATTATTAAATAATTAATGAATTTAAAAATTCAATTTAAATTTCTTGAACCATGAGTTCTTGAGATTGGGACGTGAAGTCCGTGATGCAAGGGGTGTGAAGCCCGTGGTGCAAGGGGTGAGACGCCCAAATGTATCCCTTTCTTCTTTCTTTTTCTTACACCCTAATTTTTCATTTCTATTTCTTCATTTCAAAACTTTAGTTCCCTGATTGAAGGTGATTGCGATCAATCCCGTTTACATCAATAACCTTCTCTATACCCATGTATATATGCCATAAACACATGCACACACCTCATATTAGTGGAACTGGGTATCCTTAAACATGTAAGTATCAAATGATGCAAGTATCAAAAGATTATCATAAGCAAACATGTCCAACAAGCTTGATTTTATTTTATAATTGAACTCTGTAGTCTCTTAAAAAAATTCTTAAATAAACAAAGTGTAAAATTTACCTGTGGAACAGCACAATCTGCATGAATTGGATCCCAGAGAACAGAACAAGAACAATTCCAATCAGCAGTTTGAACAACAAAAAGAGGAGCCCTGTAGCAGAAATCCAAGAAATGTCTGTTACATACCCTAGGCACATCGGGATCAGGTAAAGATCTCGAAGTATTTTTAGAACAGCTATTAACTTATAATCATTTATTGCGTTGATACCTACAAAAATGAATCAATATATACATCGTTGGGACACAATCCATCAGTTTAAACTTTTGAGTCAAATGATAATCTAGCGTAGTATCAAATATTCAAAGCATAAGGCATTTAAAGCTATAGGGTCCAAACCCCATGATCCCTACTTCTAAAAGCAAAAAAGAGGAAAGATAAATTTGTGGCCTTCCACCACAAGTGGCCTCACACCACGATCACAACTCAATGACATCACACAATAAAATCAATGATAATCTCAATCACAGAGAAGAAAGAAAAACCTCAATTCCCTTTCGTTCATCCATTACATGAAAAGGCTTAGCCTTTATTTATACTAAGATTTTTCATCAAGCCTAAAAAATATAGATTTGGAAAATACAAGAAAATATTTCTTGAAAAACTAATCCTTAAAAAAAGGAATATAATCAAATCTTTCAAAAGATTTTAAAACTTAACGCCCAAGAAAATTATGTTTAAAACTAATTAGTATTAAAAAAACTAGCCTTTTATAATTAAGACCACAAAAGATTACTTTTCAAATAAAATAAGATTTTTAAAAATTCAAACAAATCTAAAATGTATTATTTTATTCTCATCCTGATTGATATGCCAGATTGCTATGAACATCCAACGTCTATTATGATATGATTATCAATGATTCATTGGATTTTCCTCTTCTTATTTTAGTTCTTCACTCTCTTTTAGCTCTCGTTCCATGTGTCATAGATTGAACATAATGTCTGTGGCGCTATCTTCGTATGAGAAAGAGCAAGAGTGCAATTAATTTGTAACCCATGCTATTCATCTTTAGTTGAATTTTTGCTACAACTCTCCTTTTGTTTGGAGAAAACTTAATCTCGACTTTTGAAATAAGAGAGAACAAAAAACCCCAATCAAATATATTGGACCTGATATCACATGAAGGGCGAAGAAATAGTCAGAACAAAAGGCAGAACTTGATAAGAAGTAGCTGATGGAGGATCTGGGATGATAAAGTAAATCATCGTCTGGAATTGGAACATTGACCCGAGGTAAATATCTATCAAAATCTCTCTTTGACGAGCATGATCATCAATTCACCATCGACACCAATTGATTCCATTAGCTCCAGTGCAGACTAAGACTTTGGTTCTTCTCTGAATATGACTCTAGCCTGGGCCATGTCTCCGTTTGAGGCTAGTGTTCTAGCTTAGGAACAGTATTGGCCTCACTCTTAGGCTCTATTTCTAGACCGATGGGGAACAGCAAACACAAGGAGAAGCAAATAAAAGGAAAAAAACGAAAAAGATAAATACAAATTTGTGACCTCACACTACAAGTGGAATCACAACTTAGTGACATCACAATATAGACTTAATAATAATCTCCATCAGAGGAAAAAGAAGAAAGAAAAATCTCTCTTTTTTTTTTCATTCACCAACCAACTGATGATAACATGAGAAGGGTTAGTTTTTATTTACACTAATTTTTTTTTCCCAAGCCTAAGAAAAGGTAAATATGAAAAACAAAAAAAAATTTCTTCCATAAAAAAGTAATCCTAATTAAAAAGAGATCTAATCATACCTTTCAAAAGATTATATTTAACTTAATACCTAAGAAAACTATCTAAAAACTAACTAAATTTCCACAAGGAAAGACAAGGCTGTCTTTCATAATTAAAGCTGCAAAAAATTAATTTCAAATAAAATAAGATTTTAAAACATCAAAAGAAATCTAAATTATATTTTTTTTTTATTCTCGCAGTTATTGTAGCTGCTTCAATAACTCCTATTTCTCCCCCCCCCCCCCCCCCTCGACTGAACCCATGCATTCATCTTTAGTTAAATTTGTGCTGATCAGTACCCCGCTAGTCCAAAATAATACCAAGAAGAAAAAGGAGAATAGAAGGCAAAAAGAAACTTCAACTTGTATCCCCACTAATCCAAAATAATATCCAACACTTTAAAGGAAAAAAGAAACATAGACCCTCATATATCCATATCTAGATCAGTATATATCTATTTGTCTATCCATGTGTGGATGCAACACACACACACATCCATTAAGAACTGTTATCGAGAGCTCTACACTGATCAAGTTTTTAAAGTATCATCAAAGATAGGACCAGTTTTGACAATTTGAATTTTTTATAGATGGCTAACAAAAACATTCACATTTTCAAAGAAATTGTACTTGGAAGAAATGTTCTTGAAAAAAAAACTTTACCTGCGCCACTTTCCACAGACAGTTCCTTTATCTTTTTTGTTTTTGTATGTAACTTCTCGACACTGAATCCAGTTACCAATAGAGTTAAATTTGGATGGATTTTCAGCATTCCGAACCTATGTATGATGATATGAAAAGCTTGAGCATATGGATGCACAAGAAACAATAGTTTATAAATTATCAAGATAAACCTGGAAGGCTTACATCAAGGCTAGCACAATCGGCAAGATCCACTTCCAAGTGTTCATTGAAATAGTTATAATCTCTACAAAGAAAAACAATAACTAAGGAAAAGTCATGAAACAAAGAAAACAACATTAAGAATAAAAAAAATGGAATGGTGCTTCTCACGTGTATATTAGAAAAAAGAAAGTTAAGAATTAAAAAAATATTCTCAAAGAATAAATAAATTCCAGACTTAAATTGTTTTCAAAATAATATCACGGATAACGAATCAACTAATGCCAGATATATATAAGAGATTCAATATGGAGTAAGTGTGGGAGTAGGAACTGTAGTTTTTAAAAGATTTAGGAAGCTGAGGCACATAGAAAGTGTTAGTATTACATTTGAAGCTAATGTTATGTAAAATAATTAGTTTAAGGTTGTAATTTATAAATCAAGTGATGCAATGAATTTGTAATAGGGAAAATCGATGACTAGGCTTCTTGACTGAGTTTGAACTTCTATAAAGCTTTGGACCTGAGTGTCTGTTTTTTTAAAAGCTAATATACATAAAACTTACATAAAACCTATATAGTGTATAAATCAGTCATAATCTTACCCTTCTATGTAATTTGTTTTTTCCTTACAGGCTTGAAACTTTTTGAATTAGCATGGAATAAGAAACTAATTTAAACTTGTAAACAGATCAGTCAGTTTAAAAGTATAAATCTCTAAGCATAATTTTGGCTTGGGCTTTTATGTGTGTGCCGCCACGCGGGGGACTTTATGACATTCAGAAGATGTGGAAAGCTAGGAAAACAATGAATTTCAGAAAAATAAAGTAGCATTGTGCCCTTTGTATGCATTTTCTGGAGCATCATATGCAGTTAGGTTAGGCTTTAAACACAAGATTTTATGCCACAGTGGCTAAAGGAAATTCAAATCAATCAATGACCATTAAGGAATTGCACCTTTAGAAATGGCACAGTGGTTAAAGGAAATTCATATTCAGTAAAGGGACATTAAGGGACTGTACCTTCAGAAAATGGTTGAAATAATAGTAGGTAGGACACCTAATATATAATGAAATGAATGTAAAAGCATATACATTTTGATTTAGAGGAATTTCGAATGCAGTCAAAGAAACTTTATTTAATTTTGCATTTAGGCTTTAGGAAATCAGTAGGACTAAATGATGATAAAAAAGGAGGAGATTATTTACACTCCTGTTATAGAAAGACCCATGAGGATCCAGATCCAAGATTAACTAAAAATGAAATAGATAAAAGAATGGTATTGATGGGAATTTAGTTCTGCATCAGGTAGCAATTGATCAAAGCTAGGAGACAACTGTATATTAACTTTTGGATAGTACATTGAAAGTTTAACAAATAGACCATCACAATAACCACTGAGACTTTCATAAAGAGTCATAATGAGGTGCTTTAAGAAAATGTAAAGGGCAAGAATTCAAACGATTGGACCGCCCTTCCCGTTCTTCTATAAGATGCCCCCAAATGAGAAAATAGACTACTGTCTAGTGGCTACATAAGATTGATGTGACTTGCTGTTATCACCAGTAGCATGTGAAATATACAATAAAATCTACCCAAAATTCTCTTCTATATAATCAATGTTCTGATGAAGACTTTGTGTGCTCACTATTGTGGTTGGCCACCTTTCTTTTAGCAAGTAGCAGGCGACCTGCTCTTGATAATTTATATCTTACTAAAAGAACCAGCTGTCAATTCTTTACTCTTCAATAGATCTTTAAATACCACTGTTCTCAAGAGTTCAAATAAATCTCTTAAATTTCATTTTTTAAAAAAAATTTCTCCAATAAAATAGTAAAATAAACATAAAAAAAACGTAATTATACTAACGGCACTATTATTCTTCTTAGATGCCTTTCAATTTCAGCCCCTTTAATGCTGTAAGCCTTGTTCTCATCCTTTCTGAATCAACCACAATGAAAATGTTGATGAATTCATACCCAAGGATTAAAATTGGAGCCTTTTAAATGACAAACATTTAGTGGAAAGGACTATTGAGAGTGCTGGAGAACAGTGTCGATTTTTAACTCCTTCAATTCCCTAATAAAACCAAGTATCTTGGTGGCGGATGAAGGAATGACTAAAAGAATGAAACCAATTCTTTGTATGAAAAGTAATAAAGTAGATTCAGGTGGTTTCCTTCTCTCTAGGGGAGTTTAGCTCAAATTTATACCTTATACGGCAATTTTTACAACATAAATTGATTACACACACTTATGGATGCTCAGATTGTCTTTTTACTCCGAGAGGAAGGTACAGATCAGTCCTGGAACCTCATTCTACAATAGATTATTAAAGCAAACCTCAATCTACAACAGATACTAAAAGATAGTTACCAACATTGAGATCAAAGGAAAATGGAAATCACCAAGTGCTTTAAAATGAAGAATGCCAGGAAACTAATTAACTCTAGCAAAGTCTCGATGTGAAATATGATTTCAGGAGATATATTATCAGCTAGTGTTGGTGACAATTGAAGATCATCCATGATGTATAACTTCTATTTTCTTGCGTAGTATTCACCTTACTTGCAATATTATTTTCTTTGTGGAACACTTTCCTTAAAGCTTTTTAGTTTTTTATGGATCAACCAGCATAGTCTTTCATACTTCCAAATTAACTCCTATAATCGTGTTATTTGAAAATTGAAATCTCAATCATTTGATCTTATTATACCCTATTGGTTTCTACATTTAACCAGTTCCTCATTTAGAATGTTCTAGGAATATTCCTTAATAATTTAATGCGGAATGTGCGCAGTATATTATAACTGGTAGATTGAGAAACTAATGGGAGGCCAGTTTTTACCCAACTTAACTGGTTTTCAGGTGTTATTTGGAAATATTAGGATTTGGCTGTTAATATGGACATGCAAAAGGCTCTGGGGGTCAAGATGTCAAAACCCCATTTTCCTATCATTTTTCAAGGGTGCAGGTGAGTGAGGAATAAATAGATTGGAGGCGATGTTGGAGTGGTACCATTTCAATAAAGGGCAACTGACAACCAAGTAAGGATCAGCATCACAAAGAATTGAGGATATGCAACTAAGTAAAAGGCGATGTGGGAGTGGCACCAACTCAGTAAAAGGCAATTAACAACCAAGAAAGTATATGCATCACAGAGAGTTGAGTGAAAGACCTCACTCTTTCAAGTTATAAGAAATGATTTGAAGAAACTGACTGTTGATTCAAAACATTGCCCTTAATAGGAATGATCAGCGAGGAAACCTAAATTGTAGAAAAATGTAGCACAACAATGAGAACTTGTATCTCATGCATATGAGAAATGATGTATATCCCAAAGTTTGTACTAGTGAAACCATCTGAGAGATAGCTAAAGAAAGAAAACAAAAACATTGTAAAGGATCAAAAGCAAAATTGTATGCTTCAACATCATGATTCATGACTGTGCAGTTGACATTCTTTCGGATAAACTTATACTTGCATTCTTCCTACAGGAAAACTTCAAAGTAGTAAGAATAAAAAATGAGACGCATTAGAAAGACATACTCTAAGATTGGCCCAGTCCACTGTGGTATTTCCGCTTGAAAATCTTTGCCAATTCGAACCTCAGATTTATACAGCTGATTGTCTATCAACATGCTCGATATAGGGCCTCCTCTACCATGAGACTTTCTATATCTGTGCTCAGACAAAATATCAGCTGACTTTTTAGAACTCATCTCCAGCAAGGGTATAGGTTTTTTCTTGAAACAAGGCTGACAATACCAATGATCAACTGGAACCTTTTTAACTTTTGGGCGACAGCAAGATACATGAAATGCATCTTCACAAAGGTCACAAATTAGCATCTTCAGTGGATTTTCCAAAAGATTACATATTTTGCAAGACTGAGACATGTTAGCATCATTGACGCCCAGGATTTTCGGAAGAGCACAAGCACTGGCAGTGCCCACTCCTACAAGAAGTCCATGCCTTTTTAGGACAGAGATGCATAACTCCCTCGCTGACATGAATTCCTCAAGTGGTTCTGTAGCAACGACATCTGACGAGGAGCACTCCCCACAGTCCACTTGTGCCTTCATGATAACTGAATCTTGTCCGCTGTTAGATTTTGATGATGAAGAGCTAGTGTGTACATGGAAACAATGACTTGATATAGATTTCAAGTGATTACTGACAGATGTTTCTGCAGGAAGAGTGACTTCTTCAACTAAAAATCTATCATTTTGCCTTGATTCCAGAAGCGATGCCGAATTCTTTGCCCCTTTAATCTGTGAGCAGGGAATGACGATGGACTTCTGAGGCTGGTGCTGTCCAGAAATTGATGACCTTCCAGAATCTAAAAACTGCCCAGATGAACCACCTATAGTGAACATTGGAGCTCTTGGAAGAGCATTTTTCTGCATTGTCAAGGGATTGCCTGTGGAAATTATGCTCGTATCAGAACCATTAATACCTTTATCACAATCTATTACATTTTCTTCTGACAGCAGAGTAAGAGTGTTCCTTTGCAGCCTTCTCCTTTTGTAAACGATGCCATCCCATTTAGATGCAATTTTGGCACAAGTATCCTTGACAACAGATATATCAGAACTGGTTTTGGAAATTTCTATAATTTCAGAAGAAGACATTTTGCTTCTTTCTTCCTCAGTGCAAATAGATTCTCTGCAAGTGTTAAAAGGGCATTTATCATTTGGGGTCTTCTGCAAAACTTTCCCACAATGTGACCAATCACATAATAGTTCCATGTTTTGTTGTTTTGCAAGGTCAGACATAAAAGAGAGTTCTGTGCGTGGAGAATTAGGAAGAGATCTCTGAATCAACATTTTTATCACCTGTTTCTGGTATTGAGAGGTCCGAGAGAAATAAAGTCACCTAATGCATATTTGAAGGAAGAGAATTTAATAGGAGCACATCAGACTAAATCACTGCTTGCACAAAATGGAATGTGTAGAATAAAAAAGTTAATGACTATTGGAACATTAAGGTACCAGAAATAAAATTAGATAACTTTCAAAAGAGCACTCTCATATCATATAAACAGCAACACATGGAACGTAAAAAAAAATATAGAGCAGTCAAAGGAAGTACAAAAGATATTTTGATCTACAATAATGGGTTAGATAAGCAAAATAACTAGTCTTACTGCAAATAGATGATTTTGTAGCAAGCAATGGTATTTCACTTTTTATGTCGAGGGATATACCAAAGCCCACTGCCATGAGATGGTAAATTCTTTATTAGAGGTCTGTAAAACTGTTAAGAGCGACCTAGGATTCTAGACATCTCAGAATTAAATAATCATAAATTCAGTAACGGGAATGGTAGGGGACTCATGAACACATAATGTCTAACATGTTACAATAGAAAGTATACCCTCAACCCCCAATAGCTCCGAAGTTGCGGTAAGCGTTGAGGGATACAATAAATACTACACTTCCACGGGTTGAGTGCCATTTTTCTGCAGGCTTTTGCACAGCAGTAGCTTTTTTTAAAATCAGCTTTAAATACATGTCAGGCTGAACTTGAACCTGGCGCTTATACCATTTTAAAGTTCCCTCCATTGCATCAAAATTCCAAAGTCGTAGCGACGGTTCAGGGATATATTTCTACACTCTATCATGACCTTGATGGCAGGTCATCATAATACATAATCTCCAGGTACAGGGATCAAATAACACAAAGAACAAACACCCTGAATTATAATGCAAGATTATTCCAAGAAAATGACCTATAGTAGGCCCACGTTGACACCAAAAAATTAAATTCGGGGTTAAAACCTAGATCCTTCGCGTGTATACATAGAAACTTTACACAGGCCCTATTCTTACCATTAAGACTCAACCTTATAATGATTAGTGACAAAAATGACCTCTGATGCACTGATTCTCCAAAACAAGTCACCATATTGGACACATATCCGACACTGATACTTGCAGATACTTGATGGATTCTAATTAGATACTTCTATATGAATCCCACAAGTATCAGGTTTTAAAACAACAATAAGATAGGAACTATATTTGTTCAGGACCACGAGTTCAATTAAAATTGATCAGTCTTTCATCTAATGAGCTTATTCCTTGATTGTGCAAACTCTCAAAAAGTAAACACTTCAATAGCAAAAATTAATATTTGAAAACACAACATTACTCATATATTCAATTGTCCGCTTCAAGCTTTTGGTAGGAGCATTTAAACTAAGTTTTAATGTCTCACTTCAGATTTTTTTTTTCAAATTAGAAAATAACTATTAGATGATAAACATCTTAAAATTATAGAAAATATAAAATTTTATCTATTTATAACTTAAATTGAACCAAGGTTATCACATGTATATTCACAACATATATCAAACACGAGCTATTATGATCAGCAATGTATGACGTGTAAATTAAAATTACATTTAACATATAGTACAATATATGTAATATATTATGTAGGTGGACATATCATATATCACTTAACATACATATACATATCAAGGACATAGTATCGGACTAATCCCTTATGGTGCATGTCCATGAAGCAAGGATAGCTAGTCTGATTGAGACATACATGTATTGCTCCCTAATTGGTTGATATGCATGGATACTCCTTTATATGAGTCCTAAAATTATGTTAAGATGTACCACAAGGATTGTTATTACTATTATTATTTAAACTCTTTAGATACGTCTGGATACAATTTTAGAATGCATTAACATGAGTACATGACATGTAGCAGTAAATCAGCAGAGTATTTGATATGGGCATGTCTCCTCTGTTGTTGTATCCCATGAATATCTGTGACATACACTAGAGAGAGTTACAAATCTAATGCATGAAACCAGTACAATTTGATTTAATATATGCATTTATACAGTTTTTCTTGACAAGGGACAACAACTGTTCGAGTAACTATTGATTTACATAACTTAAATTTTATTTAATAATATCTAAATTATATTTGTTTTAATCAACCATTACTAATTCATGTTTTAGAAAAACAATCTCTCTCCCCCCTTCTCTCCAAACCCCAAACCCTTATATAATATTATGTATAAACTTTTGTGTTTACATGTATTCACATCAAAAGTTAGCGTACTCTAATTGTTGTATGATGGTAATGCAATAGGTGATAAAAGTGACAAAGGTGACGAAGACTCAGTGAAGATGGGTAGACAAAGAGGAAGATAAAAAAAGATAATCACCATCTAGCAATTGCCATTATGCTCGCTAGCATTCACCATCCAGGGGCCAATTCAATTCCCTATTTGGGGTTTCTTTTTCTTTTTCTTTTTTTTTGTTGGGGGGGGGGGGGGGGGGGGGAGGGCCTTTTTTTCTTCTTCTTTTGGGATGGTGGATCATTTGGGTTAGAAGTCGAGTATCCAACCAACAAGCTTGTGTTCTTGTTGAAGTAGGTTTGATTCCATTGGGTTATAAAGCGAAATAAATGAATCCTCTTGCTCTTTACAAAGGGGCCTGGGACAGATATAATAAGGGCAACTTTTCAAGAAAACCTTTTTTTTTCAAATAATTTCAATAATAGACCCCTTCTAAAAATATTTCCAAGAATGGACCTTTGATGCGCCACGCCAGCGCTATGTCGATTCATCCCGCCAGCGTGGCGCTGGCGGAGGGGTAGTTTTTTTGGTTCAGCCGGGGTTGGCATCTCCGGCCCAATAAATTTTTTTCTCAGCTGAGTTTGCTATACTAGGGTTGTCAACCCCCGATCGCACAATATATATATATTTTATTTTTTTGGCTCAGTGGGGGTTGCTAACCCCGGCCAAACAATTTTACATTTTTTTTAAATTTTGAAAACCAACAACCTTCCCTCCAATTATTTTCAAGTGAACGTTGTTCACTCACCTCATGCATGCATGAGAGGTCAAGTGAACAACATTCACTTGGCTTGGCCGGGGTTAGCAACCTCGGCCAAGGAAGTGTCTCATTATTTTTCACAAAAAAAAAAGAAGCAGCTCATCAGTAAAAATTAAAAAAAATTAACTGTCTCTTGGTCGGGGTTGGCAACCCTGGCCAAGGTCAAAACTTAAAAAAATTATAGTCAATCGGGGTTGGCAACCCCGATCGACAGAACACGGGTAAAAAAAAAAAGGTTCGCCTGGGGTTGTCAACCCCCGGGCGAACCAAAAATCGCCCCCGCAAGCGCCATCGCCATGCTGGCAGCTAGCGATGATGTGGCACTGACGTGGCAATGACCTAGCCTGTCAGAGGTCCATTCTTGAAAATATTTTGGAATAGGTCTGTTTTTGAAACTATTTTTAAAAAGTGAGGTTTTAAAAAAATTGTCCATATAATAATCACAATTCCAGATAAGCCTGGGGTCATGAGTGATGGTGGTGGCTAAAAAGAACTTTGACACCTACTCAACATCAAACTTTGCATTGTTTCCATTTTATCTTTCCTCATTTTCCTTGTGTAGCGAGGGACCTTGAGGTTTCCTTCTTGTTGAAGTGGGTTTGGTTTCATTGGGTTTATAGACCAAAATAACCCAACCCATCTCTGATGTCTTGTTCCCTTCAGAGGGACATGGGAAGATATAATAGCTACAATTCCATATAAGACTAGGGGTCATGAGTGATGGTGATGGTCAAAAGGAGTTTGCCACCTTCTGACCATCAAATTATGCATTTATTTCCATTTTTTATCCTTTCTTCCTTTTCCCTTTCCAGTAAGAGGCATTGAGGCCACTGTGGGCACCTAATTTGGCCACCTCAGCCGTATACGATATACCAAGGCAGATGCCCACCTTGGCAGGTATCATGATTGTGGTGTTAGCTGTCTTTCTGAAGATTGATATGATTTCCTATCCTGGAGTGTTTGGCTTTGAGTTTCAAAGTTTCCAACTGTTGCCAGATAGACCAGGCATATACCTCTTTTTTTAACTAGGTTTCTGAAACAGAACTAGTCAAAACTGCTCGAAAACAACTAAAAACATATCAGTTCCTGCCTAAATCTCAGAGGAAGTGGTGAACAGTAAGGAGATGAGAGAGGACAAGAAACAAAGAGAATCTTGGTATTGGCAACCCTCCCACAGGTTGTGAATGCAGGCAATAGTTCTGGAACCTATTTGATGTGTTCAATTAATCCTAGGGTTTTTTTTTACGCACTAATTGGATCTGAAACCCCAATGATCAATCATGCCAAAGCTTATCTCTCAGCAGGCAAGCTATCTCCAATCAATTGCCCTAAATAACTAGAGTACCCTAGAAAACCTTCATTTTGTTCTTCTGCTCTTTTCCTAAAGCAAAACATCCCTAAGTAGCATCTAACCATCTCAATGGTGTATCTCTTCCTCCAGCAACTAGAGACATTGTTAATAGCCCAAAAAAAAGTAAAAAAAATTAAAAAAATAAAAATAGAGACATTGTTGTAACATGCAAAAAGACTCCAAAGACACAAAATTTCTCCCAAATTTGATTTATCTCTCACCAATAGATTTCTTCATCTAGGGTTTCAAAATTTGTTCCCATCCCAACAAAGAAACATCAAAACCAACTACCAATCCACGAGTTACACAATGCAACAAACACACAGGTAATTCCTGATACATGCAATCATATATATATTGATTTAAACAGACATGTAAAGAGATATAGCAGGATGAAATAAATCGAGATTTACTGTCAAGGTCAAATAAAGTATAAAGGATTTTAAAGGATTGGGTGACAAGGGCAGAGAAAGAGGAGAAATGTACCCATGAGAGCAGAGAATCGAGGGATTCTCTCTTTCTCTGTCTCTCTCTGTCTTCTCCCTTCTCACGAACTCTAGTGCTCTTTTTTTTTCCCTTCCCCTTCTAGTATCTCTTTTTAGAAGAGGAAAGAGGAGAGAAGGAGGGTTTGGGGTTAGTGGTTTTAATACCTAGAGCAGCCTTGTTTTTGGCAGAAGGCAAAAATGCATTGAACTGCCTCTGCCCCTTAAAATAGAAGGATTTTTTTTAACCTAAAAATAAACAGACAAACAGTATTAAGTATTATATATTAAGAGTTGGGCTAAAACCCTCCTTGTTATTGTTGGGCTGTTAATTTTTTTTTTTTTTGGGATGAAGTATGGGATCTCTTATGAACTATTTTTGTTTTTGTTTTTGTTTTTTGTTTGTTTATTTAATATTTTTTTTTAAATTAAGAGATATCATTGTATATGCAAGAGAGGAAGAGAGATTGTGGTGCCCGATTTTCACATTGTGAGGGTCACCTTGCATGGAAGTGTTTTTTCTTCATTCTTTGAAAAATGAGCTAGCATACTTCTAAACAATTGCACAAATTGTTTTTCTTTCTGAAGGTTGGCACAACATACAGTCTAGCGGTGTAGTTTTGAACAATTCGAATACTATTTTGAAGATAGATACTTAGATGTATAAAAAATAAAAAACAAAATCATCATTTTACATGCACCAAGATTTAAAGTAAGACGCAGATGAAATCTAATTAGCTCCTTCTCTTTAAATTATATTCCAAATCATGTATTTAGGAAAACCACTTGACTAATTGAAACAATATTGATAGCTTTAGATTGAGTTAATAGCAACAATAAAGTACTCTTGATGCAACTTTTAGTAACCATAGTATACAAAACAATTAATTGGTCTACAACATCTACACGATTTTGGTTTGGTGCTTTTATGGATTATTCAGGGTACAACATTACATGGTACACATGATCGTTGTATATTATCTTCAAAGATTGTTTTCCCATCAAATTGTTGTTCTCTTGCTGCACTCTTGAAAAGAAACTGGAATTGTTGAGTTCACTACTTGTCATGCAACATGGCACAAGTTCAAGGCAAGCTATCAATATGTTTAGATAATTTCTCCCTTACATAGGGTAGAAGGTGAGATCTATCCATCCCATTCACTAAAAAATTGTTGTAAAAATGAACATGAACAAAAGGTGGGACCTTTTCCACATGTGGTGTGTGCATGAGCAGATACTCTTATGAATGAAACTGAAGGGGTATGGGTTTTGTAAACAGTAATCAGCACTTAATCAAGGTTTCTTATGGCCCAATTTAAGAATTTCACAATTCATGTGCTAAACTCCAATATAACTGCACCTAACAAGTCACAGTATCTCAGAAGTACTTCATCCTTTGCCAACTTATTTGAACATGCTATATTGAAGCCAAGCCATGTGACATTTGGACCCAAAAAAGGAGCCAAGTTTTGCCACTTATTTTAATCCAAACCCTATTCTGACATTGTGATCTTCACATCAAAAATCTCAAATCTATTTGTTTATGTAGACCATGAGTACTTCAAAAGCAGCACAATGACTCAAATGTGAGACCCAATGTGTGATTGTGAAAGCTGGCACCCTCTGAGGTATCAGTGTCTCAATGGTGTAGACATCAATAGACAATGAGGCTTATAAAAAGTATCCCAGATGAATGAGCCACTATCTAAGGTTACTTTTCAAATTCTAAAAGACAATTCCTTTCTGTAATTTATATGTTTTTCCTAAATAGAACATAGACTATAATTTTAAGTTCTTAAATATTCCCCCCCTTTTCAGTTTAACGTTCTGAATGGATAACTTCAAAACAATCAAATTCATATTAAAACCTAGAACTGGACTTTAAGTGTCAAACATGTTCAGCAATTGCTCCAGGTTAAAGATTAAGGAACTTCTAGGATAACAGTATTTACCTTATCTCTGGTGCATAATATTCTAAAATACATAGCTTGTAGGACACAAAATAAGATCATTTAATTTATTGTGCACTTGATCTGAGCATATTTTTCCCCTCCAGGAAATTAATTGTAGTGTATATGATGGTCATTTAAGTTTACATCTCATTTCTTTCCAAATTGGTAAATACTTACTGCTATAATTAATATGAAATTGTTAAGAAACTATCAAGATAACTGAAATTTGAGAACTGAGAAGCAATGGACCCAGTAGACTTCATGACATGTCAGTGGTGTACAAAAACTAGATTTTTGAAGGAAAAAAAATTTCTTGTCGATAAAAATGATCAGAAAAGGTTGGACACACTAATATACTGATTAATATTCAGATCTTCCTTTTCCAGCCATATAAAATATCTTTTTAGCCTAAGATCATCCATATCTTGTTTAATTGAATCTGACTACATTAATGGACAATAGAAATTGGACATGGGTGTGCTAATTGTTGTTCTGTGTATGTCATAGTGAAAAAACATAGATACACAGTCACACAACCATACATCCCCAAGGAACACATGCATGACTATGCACGCTACTCTCTTGGTGCCCTTGGCCTTGCCTACATGAATCCATCTTGCTGATTTTTGTTTGTTTGCTCAATTTTTAGGGGGGAAAAAAGGCATATCACAAGATTTCACCAAGCAACACATACATGAGCGCGCACACATGGGAAAAAATGTGTGCATGGACATACACTAACTCTCTTGGTTTCCTTGCCTAAATGACCAGCATCTTCTTGAATATTTTGGCTTCAACAAAAAGGAAACTTGTATATAACAGGTCTAATCTTATTTATTTAATTTTTGCATGTTTGAACTGAATGTACATATCTTCAAACAGACAAAAATTGGTCATGAATGTGCTAATTGTTGTTCTGTGATATGTTTTGAATATGTTATATGTCAATTTTAATGTTTACATTTTTTTTTAAGATTTGTCGTGATTTTTTCAGAATTTTTTGAGCCCTCTATGCAGTGTTTCGCGCGTCTCGCCCGAGTCGGGGCCGCGACCGACGTGGAATGGTGCCCACCGAATTGACGGCCAAGACTACGACTATGAACCATAGATTGTAGGTTAGGTTCCTTTTTAAAACATGACTTTGAACCATGTTTCATTGTCAAAGATATATACACTGGTCTCGAAACGAGAAAGGCCGTGCCGGTTCCAACTGGCCGTGTCAGAACTGGAGCGGCCGAGTTTTTGAACCTTGCAATGAAAGCCTTCATACGATTAAACGACTGATGCTCATCATCAATCACAAGAGGGTAAGGACAGAGTAGTCTGGCATCATATGCAGCAGTATTCCTAGAGAGAGAACATTTTGAGAGGGAGAAAATCCCATAAAACTGTTCTATGTGCTCTATTTAAGCACTGGCACTACACATATAAGCAATGAGGAAAGTGTCACATCAATAAGAGGGTTCTGCTACCTTTTTAGTTGGTGCACACTAAATTCCCATTTGAAGTTCAGGAGACTTTCTGCAATTTAACTTCTTTTCTTGTAGTACAACCTGTCCTCATGTCATGTTAGGGACTCTTTTGGGGTTCTATTAAGAAACTGATGTTATTATGTTCCAGAGTGCCTGAGGTTTTGTTTAGTGCATAGCACCCATTGATCCTGAATTTGCCTTTATTTAAAAACATTTAAAATTTTCATCCTCCACAATAGATTTTAGATAGATTGGTACTTTAAGATTTCTACTGTTTTAACTTGAACTTTTATAGTAAACCTCAGAATCTTTCTTCCTCAAGAGCCTGTGTGGAAATACTAACATGAATTTTAGTTTACCTGCCTTGAGATCTATGAAAGATATAAACCTTATGGAAAGTGAATATCTGGAGACTGAGGTTTTGCTGTCTTTTTCTGTGATCAAGAGATCTCATTCAACTTGTCAGACATTTTTGTTCTTGTACACATCAATTTGAGGAAATATGACAGATTTGATTCCAATTGAACCTATTTGTCTTCAACTGGAGATAATAAGTTTTCTATATAATTTAGACACAACTGAAACTTGTTGATTTATCGGTAGATAAAAGCTGGCATTCCAGTTGTAATATTTCTCAAAATATCTGTCAACTTCTGCCCTTAGGCTGCAAATGATGTGATTTCACATATGAAAATAATGAGAAGTATTATACTTTGTCGTCTGTAAGAATTACATAACGCATGGATTTTATTTTTTGTGGGTATTATTTGTTTGGGCTTCTATATTGACCAGAATGCCATTTCTTATACCAAGGTTGGTGATCTTTCCTTTTACCATAGATACACACAAGGGAAATTGCAGAAGATTTACATGTTGCAGGGTCTTAAAAATTGTAACAACAAAAACTAGCACTTCTGACATGTCAATGTCGAACACTCGCCGTTTGGCACACAGCAGCTCGTAGATTAACAGCAGGTTGGTTGTTGCCCCAAAACATCAGATAGATCCTTGTGTAGACCACTATCAACCTCGTTTTGAGAGTAAAATCCTTGGATAGTATGTTTGCTTCTATGAGAAGATAATCTCAAGGGATTAACTTCTTTTATTGAAGTTCAATAGCAAGGCTGCTAGAGGATGAGGATTCAAACCAAAAAAAAAAAAAGATGGGAAGTGAAAATGCTATTTAACATAGACATGGAGATTTAAAGGAGAAACTAATTTTGCAAAAGAATAGTTTATTTAGAAAGTAATTCATTGGAGCAAGTCCATGTTTGTTTAGGTGATGTTTATACTACTCGCTGAGGTGCTTTTTATCCCATGTCTGTTATTTGGATTAATTCTAAAGGTATTGTTACTCGTCCTTTCGGAAATGGAAATTTGAAGATGCTAAAATTTGGTGCTTGAATATGCGATGAATCCTTACTCATAATCTATTGAATCATTCTACGTTCTAGGGAGAACATCTGATATCACTGCAATCGTTTTTAACCCTTTATTAAGTCACATATTTCACCTCAGGTGACGATTCAAAACAGCATAAAAATGGAACTTCTCTAGGATACAGAAGTCCTTTTATAGGAGAAAAAACTAATGGAAGGGACTTAAAATGAAACTTCACGTCAAGTTAGAAATAGCTTGACGTAGGCAACTCCCATAGCTACATATTTACATGAATATCAGACAGAAGTTCAAGGTAGCTTTCTGTAACTTAGCCGTCTTTTATGTTCTGGGTCTGAATTTGGCTTCTTGGGCTACTTGTACCTCAAAGATGGATACAATTCCCTAAAGCAGAAAACTTCAGAGGGAAGCTCTTGGCTGAGGTGAGCTTTAAGTGCAAAAAATGAAGCGTTCGCACGAACAGATGCAGAGAGCAGATTGTCCTTCGATGATTTACGATGCATGATCTCATCTCTGGTTCCCGCAGGAAGTGGACACACTGATGGAGAATTGACATCCAGTTGATAGCAGTCCTAAACGCAGTATACCCTCCTCACTTCAGAGGAATGCTCGGTCGCCAACCTCATCGTGGCAGGAAAACATCACTTATTTTCCTTGCGAGTTCATTGCACTGTGTTACTTCCATTCTAGCATACCTGGCCCATCACAAGAAAAGCAACGGATCAACAAGACTCTTGTCATGAAATCAGTGGATGCATCATGAATTAAAAGAGCATCCACCATGATTAATGAAACAGTGAAGGCTACAGAGAAGATATATAACAGAATATTTGATTATGCAGGAAGTGTGTCAAAACATTCAATCATTTAGAATCTGTAAACTGAAAACTGAGACAAATACACCAAAATTCTTTGCTTCTTAGTATATAAATATGGATGTCACAGCACAGAATGTCTCACTATTTCTTTGTTACCGTGTTACAATCTAATCAGGGATATATAAATATAATGAAAGAATACAACCAATTTGCTAGTTAATAAGGGGTATAAATTAGGCGTACATATGTTCATCTTCTTCGTAAAGTCTTTTTCTGTCACATGAATCCAAAACTTCGCTGTACTCATCAACTTCGCGTTGTGGCTTCTGCTTTTAATCAGATAGATGTTGAGAAGAAAACCATTCAGTTCCAATATAAAAAGTACATGCATGTTACAGCCATCCTCCCACGAGTCATGCCACTTGACAGCCTGCCATAGTAATCCAAATTTGAGATGTCACAGATCAACCACCCTTGTCAATGCCTTTGCTTTCAGAATCATTTCTCCATGCTCCTTTTTCTGGGTTTAAGAGAGCAACACCATCCTCTCACATGGCCATATTGAAATCTCTGGCACCAGAATCCACATTTCTGGTATACTCAGCAACAACCTTTGTTGGCGCCTTTGCTTTTAGCATCATCTCTTCATACTCCTCTTCTGGGTTCGACAGAGCAACAATCACGCCACCAGCTCCTACTGAGGCTTTCCCCTCGTGAATAATGACAGTTCGAATAACAATGTTGAGATCAAAGGTCTGATTGTATGAGAAAAAGCCGATGGAGCCTGAGTAGATACCACGAGAGGAGTTTTCAAGTGAATCAAGAAGTTCCATTGATCGCAGCTTTGGTGCCCCGGTCATCGAACCTTGTGGAAAGGCAGCTCTAACACGGTCAATTGGGCTAACATTTGATGACTTCTTCCCTTGGATCGTACTGACCATTGTGTGAACAGTCGCATATGATTCCACCTTCATCAGATGAGGCACTCACCGTTGGTGTTCTTCCCGATCTCTACGCATTTCACTGCTCCACCGGAAATTCCCTCTGCCCCTAAAGTACTCCAGCTTGGTAGTTTCCACCGCCTGTCCAGGGTTGAGCCCTGGGATTTGACGGCGGACTTGAAAAGCCACCTACAGACGCTTTACGCCCAATCATTCCGGATAACGCTTGCATGCTCTGTCTTACCGCGGCTGCTGGCAAAGAGTTAGTTGATGTTTATTCCTCAGATACTGTCATTGTACACGCTACCAGGTTCACAAACTCGGCTGAGGTCATTTCTTAGAAGATCCACTATCATAAGATTTTCAGCCTGGTTCTTCTCGCTATTGAAAGCAAAGAAATATCACATCAGATTTGTATTGAAAAAATAGCACGCTGTAAAGTTAAATGACTTTTTTGTATCACTATAAGAACCCAAATTAAGATTATAGAAAGTAATCAGACAATAGCAATTGCAACATCAGTAACACTTAAAAGAGAAGCTATGAAAGATTAATTTCAATCAGATCCATCAGACATAGGGGTTAAAGATGAAATTTTTTCCTGTTATCTTTTCCCCATCCGGTCAGGAAAAAAATGAACTAATTTATTGTCAGACAAAGTCTTTTGTGATTTCCTCTGATCCCTTTCTAGTGTATGGATGACAAGTCTCATGTATGGAAAGGATATACACATCACCATTGCTGTGATCAATCACAACAAGGTTATCAGCAAAGAAGAAACATGCACCTGGAGTGCTCGACCTGTATCTGTTAGATGATGCACCACATCCGACTTTCAGATCATACCTGCGATGGCACCAACAAGAGATGGAGATTATCAGGATGTCAGTTATAGCAACAATAAGCATAACCAGTTGGGAACTTAAATTAATTACCTATTAATGAGTCTCTAAAACAAGTCACATCCATTCACAGTGAAAAAGTAAGAACACAATCAGATCTGCCAAAAATACAAAACTCACGTCAAAGTTTGTCCTAGTAAACCTACTAAATCTGAACCTGAATCTAAAAATGTTTTCCACCACAATTCATCTCAGCATCCTACTCTTCTGCAAATGCAATCATCGTGATACCTCATGGATTATAGGAATTAGTCCAAAATGAGAGAAATAGAAAGATTGAGGGCTAAAGGCTGATTGCTGGTCTAAGCCCACGGTAACTGAAAGCACACTCCGTGCAGTAGCTTCCAAGCCATCTCCTGCTTCACACGAGTCCCTGATGAACTCAATCGTGCGTGCACATAGAATGCTTAACTTAGAGGAGCTTGCAGCACAAATTTCGCCAAGTGCAAGATTCATCAAGGTCTATCCAAGTACACCTGAGATGCATATGGGACAAAGATGGGAACAGATTGTGTGGTTCCTCTACACCTAGAACAGAAGTAATATCCAAGTAAGACACCAGAAGGCATGTGATATATAACTATCCAGTAAATGCATAGATTAAGTTCATTTGAAATGCATGCATGTATCTCTTAACCCTTCAAATTTCACCAAAAATTTCCCAATGATGGAATGCGGACATAGATGTCAAAAGGATGTCTGCAAGGTAGCACAACTCTCAATACTTAGCTCTAGTGGAGTGTTTGTGTTGCTTAAGTAAAAGGTTTAATAATGGTAACAAGGTATTATGACTCAGATATAGGAGTGAAGACATCATCATAGAGATGATATGTATACACTGGACAAAATACATGCATAGACCCACATAAGAATGCCATGAAATAAAGTTCACAGTGAAGGTCACAACATACGTGGACATGAAGACAGGACACTATCTAACTATGCTACGTACCAATTTTCTTTAACGTCCATGATCACCTCCCATATGCCCTATGCCTTTTTGTAGATCTTCAAAACCAACTGTAGATTTTTAAATGTTTCGTAGAATTGTCTTAATAAAAGAAACAACCTTTGTGGTTAACACCTCAAAATTTACCAGGAGTAAAACATTACATTCAATTGAGCATCCCTTCTTTTGCTTGTTGGTTTTATGCAAATATCTTGCTGGAGATCTCCAGTAAACAAAAGCATAATCCATATTTGGTATACTAATGGGTTAAAGTCTTAAAAGATTTACAGATCCTGACCGGGAAAAATTAGTATTGTTCAACATTTCTAGAATCAAAGTCCAGGCAGTGGTAATAATTGGAGCAACCATAATCAAATGCATGACATATAATTTGGTTAACATACCCAATATAACCTATAAATCTACCGCAGAAGTCAAAGAGCAATCCTTCATAATCTTTTTTATCATAGTGGAATTGAAGTTCCTGGAAAAATGTAGAAAAGCAAGGTGCTAAGAAAAAAGATCCATGCAATCTCGTAATAAACCACAGCCCATAAACACATGAATTGCGGATGAAACGTTGAAGACATCAAATTTACAAGAGTTCAAAAAAGAGTAACATGTAGTTTTGTCACAAATTCTGAAAGTCACTAACATATTCATTTGCCTTCAACTTATTGTGCAATTACATAATTATTCATCATCCTCTTGAATACCGGAAATGATGTTACTTCAGGGATTAGTTTGCACCAGAAGTACACCTAGAAGTTGCTTCAAGGGGCCCTGTTAACTCCTGTACTGTAAGGTTCTACTTATATTGTCTTCCTTTTTCCCCCTTTTGTGTGTGAATGGTTGGGTGGGTGTTGGCGGAGGGGGCGCAGCAAATGAGCATTAAAAGTTAAGTATGTATCATCTGGAAGTATACTTCACAAAGTTGTGGAAACAAAATTAATGTATATAAACCATTCCATAGCAATTTTTAGAAGTAATTTCCTAGTTAATTATAGTGCTACAAGTACTTCATGGGAAACAAACTGGGTCTAAGCCTTATCAAATCAAAGTGGAGTCTGCTGTGAAGCACAACTCCAAGTCGAGAAAGCTTCAAGAAAGAATTAACCAAATTTTTACGCCCCGGTGTCAACCAGACAGCAACCCTCCATTTATGTTGCACGAACACCAACATGACGACGCAACATGAGAACTGATAGTATAAGTCACACCAAAACAATAGTGTCATGTCCTATACATATGCCTGACAAGACACATGAGTTGATGCCAAATTCCAGGGCAAGATAACTAAGAGCAAGAGAGAGAGACATGCCATAGAACCTAGACCCGACCACAGTTCGGATCGAACCGGCGGTTCGAACCGGAACCGGGTCGGGAAAAACAGAACCGGAACCGGTTTGGCCCAGTTCTAACCGAACCGGAACCAGGCCCCGGCCGGTCCGGTTCTGAACCGGCAGTTCCGGTTCTGAACCGGTTTTTTTTTTTTTTGGGTCCTGGCCTGCCGGCCCAGGCCATGAGTCCAGGCCCCAGGCCTAGGCGCCTGGCCTAGACCTAGGGAAAAAAATCTTTTTAACCTTGTTGGTTTGCAGGTTCGAACTCAGGAACCTAAATTCGTAGCACGATGCTCTAACCAGCTGAGCTAATAGAGAATACATTAAAGTCTCTAGTGCATTTAGTGATTAAAAAAAAGTGAACAAGAACCGGATTTGGAGCCAGACTCGGTCCCGTTCCTGAACCGGAACCGGCCAGACCCGGTCCGGTTCCAGTTCCTCTGATCCCGGAATCAGGAACCAGGGTCGGGTCTAATAGAACCATAAAGGCTGGTTGGTGCATATGTAAACCTACCCTTTTGGTCATGCAGTTTAAGCTCATGCAACCAAAATTTATATAATGATTCATAAATATTATGGATAAATATGTGCAAAAAATAAAGTTTGCTACCTAGTCAAGGAAATCAAATAAAACATCTGCAAGAAATTTTGTCTTCACATAACCATTTCCATCTTGAATTGATAAGTAGCCTCCAGCCTTCGGTCTGAAAAAACCAGTTCTCAAACCAAGTTATATACTTGAAACATCAAGAATGATTTAGCAACTTGTCAAAGTAGAAGTGTGCCGTCACCCAAGGTGGTATGCTAGTTCAGACAAGTTTGAAACTTCTCACACCAACTTTACGAAGCAGTATACAAACCTCTGATCAGCAAGTCGAAATGTCAATTGCTTCTATAAAGATCCTCCTTACCACCCATGAATGAAAAGCGTGACCTACCCTGGCAAAGTAGATGCTAAAGTAAGTTGTTGCTTGGAAAATTTCGAAAAAGGAGTAACTTCACCATAATCCTATACTAGATTGATGGTACACACATAATGCACACGATCAAAAATTAGAAGAATGGCCAAGAAAAGGAATCCAGATTGCATAGATGTATTTTCTTTTTTCAAGATTTAATCGCGAAGAAGATTTGGAATTGTCATATTTAGGGCTTTAGATCAGGATAGGATAGGATTTCCATATCCTTATGGAATTGAAACGACATTGGGTTGACCAAAATATTATCTGCTATGTATAAGTGTGGTTGTGCGTAGGGGATGGTGAATTCATTAACCTGAAAGAAATTTCGAATTGGTTATTTATTGTGTAAGAATAACTCTTATCAGGTATATTCAGATTCAAGTGAAGTTTGATGTCGGGGTTACGTTCCTGAGATCCATTATCTTCTCGTTAAAGCTTCATGTTAAAATTGGGCGAAAGGGGAATTGGTTTTGTTCAATAAATATCTAACCTCAAAATTCATTCAGGTTAGAATTTTAACCATATTCTAGGTACCAAAAGTAAATGGTTCAGGCTGGTCCCGGATTGTGTCAGTTCTAAGATTTCCAGTGCTAATCATATGAAAAGAAAAAAAAATTCACAAAACCTATTATTCATGAACTTTACTATATTTAAGATTTGGGATTATTTGATTTGCGATCTTGATCTAAAGACTATAACTATATTTAATGTAACCTTGACTGATCTAGTTATCAATGCCCTGCCTTTGTTGCCAGTAGCTGGGGTGCTTTTGGTCGTTTGCATATGAAGCATCTTCGATCACAGGCTTTCGCTCATAGCTAGAGATGAGAAAGGGTAGAGTGAGGTGTTGCAAAGACTTCCTGAGAAGTGTAAGGGAGGGTGCAGGGATGCAATTCACCAAGCTTGGGGGTGTGGGTGGGTGGGTGCATGGGTGGGGAGAGGGGGTGGAGGGGTTGGGGTGGAATTATTATTATTACTAAAGATCTCAGTTCAATATATAGACCCTCCATTTTTGCCTAAATCCAATGGGAAATTGGTTTCTTTGTATATGATCTAATTCCAACTTGAATTTAACTTGAAAACAGGCAGATAGAGGTTATAAGTACAAAACCTCAACATTCAAGAACTTGGATCTAGATATTGTACAACATATCAAAGGGCCCGTTAGCAAATTAAGTTATAATGGACATGAAATTTTTTAAAAAAAAAACTCCTTTCATGACAGATCACGAATATATATTACTATTAAAGGATTTTTCCACTATATAACCCCCAATTCCCTATTTAGAAATTACCACCCCCACTCCCCCCCCCCCCCCCCCCCCCCCCAATCTTTCATATTGCCAATTGACTCCCCACCCACCCAAAAAAGAAAAAAAAGAAATCTTTGGGTCTAGAAATTTCCCCTCATCTCTTACTGTTCAATACCTAACCCCAACCCAACCCAACCAGACCAAATCCAACCTAATACCCTAATCCCTCCATCTCTAGCCTTGCCGCGAAAGAGGTGAAGGATTCGAAGTGGGAGATGCAAGTGGCAAAAATTTTAGGTCTAAGGGAAGATTGATATATGAAGAGGACAGGAAAAGTGAGAAGAATGAAGTGAGAAGAAAACAAGGGGGAAATCCTGGTTTAAGAGAATTTACGTTGAGTTAGGATGAGAAGAAGAAGATTGAAGGAGAAAAGGGGAGAGAAGATGAGGGAGAAGAGCATAACGGATATTTAACCTTTCTATCGTCCAAAACCTAAAGGGAGGGGTAATTTTTTTTTAAATTGTGAAGATTTGAGAGGTAACTTAGCAATATCAATCATTTGGAAGGTATATTTCTAAATATGATAGATTTGGGGGGTCTATATCTAAAAACCCTACTATTAAATGAATATACAATCCTCTTAAAAAGGTTTTATCTTAAGCAAATCAATAGTTATATCTAATGGATCAAGAAAGTAAAGTACTTTTTGATATATTTTTTAACAGCTCTATAGTGAATAGATTGCAAGGCTTTTATTTTGAGTTTTTTTTCTTTTGAGTATTTTGAGCTTTAAAATTTAAAAAACATTATAGATTTTAATTAAAAAATTGATGGATTATGTATGCTCTTTTGAGAGGTCTTTAGTTGCAAAAGGCTATATTGTAGGAAGAAATGCTAAATATATACTTTGAGGGCCTTACATGGAAATGTTTTTAAATATAAGAAACTTTGTTTTGAGAATAAATTTTTGCTTATTGAGAGAGAGAGAGAGAGAGAAAGAGATGAGTATTCTAGAGAGAGAGGAAGGAGAAAAATCTCATTTCCTTCAAAATTTTATGGATTTACAATAATGCCCTTGTACTTTCTCTATATTCTAAAGAAATTGAATTGGAGGGACATGGAAAGCCCTCCTTTCCTCCAATTTTTGCCTAATTCTTTTATATTGTAAAATAAATAAGAAATGAGAACTTTTTACAATACTTCACCTTGGTTATTTAACGAATCATAAATTATGACCCGAGGATAAGAATTTACTCAGTCAGCAAGAAATTAGTAAAATATATAAGACATGAGAACTTTCGTCAGCATTTTATCTTGGTTGTTTAATGAATCACAAAGTATGACCCTACACAAGGAGAAGAATTTTACTTAATCAGCAAGAATACAAAATTGGCAGGCTTCGTACCTCAACAACTTAATACGGCACAATTAATTTATAGCAACAAGGTGTGACTAATCAAGATACTTTTAGGTTACTAGAGTTACTATAAAGCATACAAGAAATTTTATGAAAAAATGTGCAAGAAAACTAGAGCAATACAAATTCACATGTTAAGGTATACAACTTTTTACAGGGATTTGCATATTAAAACTGTCACTCAATCAAGGAGTATAAGCATGCTAATTTAACAAAAAATTAAAAACAGTACCTGATCAGTAGAGGAGCTATCTAACCAAAATGTGTTCTCAGCGTTCTCATCCCCAAAGAGGTCACAGAAAATATTTTCTGAACCACCACCCTGACTCAGTAAGCAATCAATCTTTTTCCATTGCAATCTGAGATACTTGATATATGAACTCTTATATGCAAGTGGTGGATTCTTGCATATATGTAACTGGTGTTGCAAGGCTGCTTTGTTATGTAATAGCTCTCTCTTGGAAAATTCTTCAGATAATTTTGACATGCATAAGACACCCGCACCGCGTCAGTGGAGTTCTATTTCTCAAAGCCGACCAGAAAAATAAGATATGCTAACCAGTTATAATAGGTATAGATAAGCAAAGACTCCAACACTTATGAACTATACTAAAAAATCATTTGGGTTATTAACGTAAAAGACTAATCAAACGAGGTAATGTAACACAGCATATAAAATAAAATTTTCAATATTCTTGTATAACTGAATTTTACCACAATAATGGACCTTTCTTTCTTTATGCAAGGATGATCTCAACCCATAGCCAACAGTCTTCTTTTTAAAATTTTCAAATATTTGCCTTCCATAACGAGTAGCAATACTCTCAGGGTGGAACTAAATGCCAAAGCAATAGTTAGAAAACAACAACTGAATGCAGAATACCACAAGTCCTGGTAGCATACCTGAACACCATAATGAGGCCTGTCAGTGTGCATGACACCCATAAGAACCTTTCTTCCCTCTAAGTCATTAACACCATTCACATTTAACAATCCTGCACCAATCTAAATTATCAGCAATGAACAACTGATTGGGGTTTATTGCTTCAATGCAGAAAGGAATATTTTTGGAGGTTGAGAGAAGAAAGGAGATGCACAGAAGTGGTCCACGCTATAGGAATGAGTTCCTTCGGAAGCGAGTCTGCATTGATTACACATGAATGATAACGTTCAACCTGTAAGTAGAATGAATGCATAAAAAATTTAGAGCATAAATCATCGATTTAAAGATGTCAAATGCAACAGTTGATAGAAAGCAGTCCTTGGGGTAAAATTTCAAACAGATATGCAGCTGATTTTGTGAAGTGAGAAAGTGAGAAAATCTATTTCATTTAGGCTTAGAAATTGCAATAAAACACATATACCCTTCCCAACTATAATGTAAAATGTACGTCAACAAGGACAAAGAGCTGAGTATGCCACTTCTTCCCATTTGGCATGCTAATTTCACACATAATCCCTTCCAATATTGCGTCTTTCACACCACTCTTATCGTTAAGGCTACTTTAGACCTTCAGTTGGTGCCGTTTTGTAATGTAAATTATTGAGATATTATAGTGTCAGCACTATACTCAACAGATTTTTTTTTTAATTAAACCCCAAAGTGTATTTTATATATAGCTCCTCAGAATTTTTTGTAATCATACCACACTCAGAAGAAAAGAATTCTTACATTTTTCTCTTTAATATATTGTTTATCTATAACCAATTGTTAATTTAATTGAGGAGATGGCTCTTTACAGAGTTGAATGCGATAATAGGATTCATGTAGCCAGCCCAAAGTTAGGAATAAAGGCTCTTTGTTGTTATTGTGGTCGTGTAATTGCCTACTAAAACTTAATTGATTCTACATTCTTCCCATCAGCATATAAATTAATGTCAATTTTAATCAAATTAAATAAAAAAAACTATTTTCGTTGACCTTGACATGCTAAAAAAGTATTTCTTAGCTGATATAGTAACATTGGTTAACTAATCTATCCTTCCAATTTGAAGCAAATGGGATTTGTTTCATACGTTGCGATCTATCTATATGTGCAAAATCAAATAATTATTAGATATACAATTTTTTTTGTAAAGAACAGCCTAAAGTCTCTAAATGTTAACAATTTAAAAAGTAAAATGCTTTTGCTAGTGCTACCTGAACGTATAATTGTTTATCATTTCAATTTATTTAATACATTTCCTTGCAAAAGGTAATTTTCTTTTAAAAATTTTAGATTTCAAATGGCAAAATCTTGGCACGAGAAATGCTTAAAATGACACCAAAAAATAATAAATAAAACAGCATACTTAAAAATAGTCTTATGTAATGTTCATATAAAGTTATAAACCAATGAAACAACACTGAAATCTGAAATATTAGTATATAAAATATCAGATGGTATGGCATTAACAAAGCTGAACAGAGAAAATGGATTCATGTGCAAACCAACAATTCCGCATAAAGGCTTCGTTGTTTTGTTGTTGAAGGATGAAAAATAACCAGTTAAAGAAGTATAAGATGTTTTGAAGTTCATTTGCCCTGCCATAGAAAACTAACCTCAAAATTTCTTCCTGATGGAATACCACGAAAAATGTCACAGCCGCAGTGCCCAATTCCACTGGAGTACAAGACACCGTTAATAAGCACCACCGTAGAACAAAGTTTGTCTAAAGTTATAAAATAACATCTAAGGTAAACGCTTAGGTAAAGATAATTGAAGGACAAGTGGATCAGGGTTTGTTAAAAAGCATCTAGGACAGACACAGAGGTCTGAATTCCGCCTAAAGCCAAAGTATATTTTGTAATAAAATGGATATTCGGAGGCGTAAAGATCTACCTTAGCCGTCCATGAACTGGTTCGGGAGCGTGGACAATTTGAGCACCATGAACAAATCCCAAAGCCCGTGTGAATTTTAATAAAAGAAATAAGATACTGGGACCATCACCTCTACGGTCATTGACAAGTAAGAGTGACAATGTTCACAAACAAAATGCAGTAAACTAGATATTACAACTCTACTTGAAGACAACTTCTTCACAGTTCATCTTATTGGGGGAGTACAATGTTTATGTCTATTTGACATTCTTCCCTGCGCAACGGACAGCAGCAGTTAACGAATAACTAATATGGGCAGCTACTTTATAATTTCAATGCATAAAAACAGAATTACAATGTCCTCTTAAGGGACTCTACACCTTATAGGCTTGTCACCCCAACTGCCATTTTACACTTGCCAATCATCAAGCATCTCTAAAGATATTGCTCCAAAAACATGACTAGCCAGTTCTTTTGTCATACACTATAAGGAAACTAGGTTCTATTACAGGTCTCCAATTATAATCAGTTTTCTCTGCTACAATTACATGAGGCATTTAGGTCTCCAGTTATAATCAGTTTTCCCTGCTACAATTACATGAAGCATTTTCCCATGCTACTTTGCAGATGCCATTACTGATCCCAAAAGGCACTATTCATGAACCTTTATTTTGTTCGAACAGACTCTAATCACTCCCAGTGCACATTGATGCACGCTTTTAAGTCTATTCCAGATGCAATTATCCAAGAAAGATAAATCAAATTCAAAAACCAACAATGTGACCTAAAACTTCTTCTGACACAAAACGGCAATAATAAAAGGTATAAAGATCCATAAAGGTTATTATAGAAAACACCTGGTGACCAAGGCACACACCCAATATCGGAATATCATCACATTCAAGAAGTACCTCCAAGCATATCCCTGTGAAACCGAAAGGAAATTGTATTTTTTAAAAAAAATAATTAAGTTATCACAAAATCTGCCTGCAGAGTAAAATTTGTATAAAGCCACAAAACAAACTATACCAACCTATGTCGCTCGGAGATGCTGGAGAACCAGGTTCAGGCGATATGACAATATTATCAAAAGCTTTCTCTTCATATAATAAATAATGAACGTGCTTCATGGTCCACTCATCATTGTGAATGACAACAGGCGGCACTAAAAAATAAAGCAAACAGATAAATAGGGTCTTAGCAAGATAACATTACTCGGAATTTGAAACAGAGAAGGCCATTGAAAAGTTTATGCAATATCAACCAAAGTGGGTTACATGTAGCAATTAACAGAAGCAGAAAATTTGGCAAAAAATTGTACATTTTAAATCCAAGTCTCTTTTTTACAACTGTTGATGCAAAAGAACAAAAGTAAACAGATTATAAAGCCTTGAAATGAAAACTTTTAAGCAGACAACCACCAAACTGGTTTCATACAGAAATTAACGGATGCTACAAACTTGGTAAAAGTACTTTTATGCTAGTCTCCTTATTAGAGCAAACCAACACGAATGCACTTATAAGTCTGCTTCTGAGCCAAAATTCAGCTAATTAGGTCTTACTGCTAATCTCACTCATCATAATCCCGCACCAAAGTGTGTTCTTCATAATCCCGTACAAAAATATGTTCTTCATTATTCTCAAGAGATTACGTTAGGTCTTCTTTATGTTTCTTGTATAAAAATGTTCCTCTAAGTCTAAACAGAGTAACTACATCAAGTGAGAGGGAGAGATCGAGATCTGACCTCCATTGACGACGGACAACTCTGGGGAGATGTTGAAAGTACAGCTATCATAGTTATCGATCAGCAACGTCCGAACGATCCTTTCCCGCCCAAATTTCTCATCCACGTCACCGACCTCCGCCGCCTCCTCTCGGTCGTGATCCGGCCGTCCTGTGCGGCACCGGAGCCTCGGGACCGGCGGCCGGGAGCCGGCAGCGGCATCGAGATTCGGGGCGGGGGAGCGGAGCGCGAACCTCAAAGCATGCGAGGGCAGCGGGGAGAGGTACGGTGCTTCGCTCCGCTAGCGCAGGGGGTGCAGGGGGGACGAAGGCCGTGGCGGCTCCTTGTTCTTTTGAGTTTGCAGGGGTTACGGTGCTCCTGCGGATGAATTTGAGATATTATCGTGCGCCACTCCCTGTGGTCAAATGGGATCTTAGTGGGGCGGCGGCGGTCGTCGTCGTTGGGTTATTAAGATTTTTTGGTTCACCAGATTCTGGTTGCTGACGTGTGGGGCCCGCATAAAGCTATTACCGGAGAATGGAACCCACACCCGAATCATGATGATTGATGAGGAGGGGCCAGGTGGTAAGGGTGCAAGCCAGGGCGGGTTTATACCCGATCCGACTAGTTTGAACCCGGTTTGAAGAGGCCTCAATCTCTCCTTAGTGATGAAAATCAATAGACCGGTTCGCTCGTTAATCACGGCTGTTCACTGTAATATAATGGCCTGTTTTTCCTTTTAGAAGAGAAGGAAGAGAGAAGAATAGAGGATGAAGTGGAGAAGTTTGAAAGAGAGAATAAGTATTTGTTATCCAAAAACAGTAGCAGGAAGAGGGGTTTAATAATTGCATTGATACTTAGGGCATGTTTGGTAAAAAAAAATGCATTCGAGAAAACTGCGGTAATGTCCCGTCCAGTCGCTTTCCGAAACGTTAGCACGGACCTTGTGTTTTGCCTCTTTCGTCACGGTTTTAAAGCCTCAGTGTGACGAAACCGTCAGAGAGAAAAATGCCCGCCACATCAGTAAAAAACCAGCCCCACTACGAGCTTTTCTTTTTTTTTTCTTTAACAACCAAGAAAGTGAAAATCTGAATGACGTGACTATGTACAGTGTTTTTCCAAAAAAAATTTGTAATACAAACACCCCCTTAAGCCATCACGAGAGAGAAAGAAAGGGACAAATAAAATAATATATATTTTTTCTTGATCATTGCGTTCCCATCCTATCTCCAACCCAAAAAATGAAAGAAAGAAACTTTAGAAGAGAAGTGTTCACCTTGCATCCAACTAGAATTTTTTTTCCAAGAGATCTAAACACATGAGCGAAGGAAGAGAGGGCTCTTTCCTTCTCTTCAAACCAAAAACAAATAGGCCCTAAGTAGTTAGAATATTTTTGATGAAGCTAACGCTCGAACCTATATGTGAATTGCACTCGATTCTCAAAAACATACATATATCAACATACATGGTTTTAATTGATCAAAAACTTCACTAATTTTGATTGGTGGAGGGATCTCGGATCACATAAGTCATAATGATGGTGGTGGTTACTTTAACTGCATGGTTTACCTAATTAACTAAGCATGCATGTTGCCAATGCGAATATAATAAGTTTGGTTCATGTTTCATCAATTTGCATGAAGAATTTAGAGTAACATTACATGTACTTTTGAGTACTTATTTGAATACCTAGATTATTTTCAAGATAGAAAATAAAGGGTTCTTTACAAAATGACAAAAACTCTTACAACACTCTCTTAAAATCCACATTGAAATCTGTGCGAGTAACGAAACAAGTACTAAAAAAGTACCTGATAAGTTAAAGTTTTGCTTTTAAGGAAAGTGTGAGGTGGCTTGTTGGGATAATAAAACCCATAATAATCTTGGTCAGTTTCATATTTTCTTAGTCTTGAGATTACTTAGACTTTGTGATTACTTATTTTCTCAGCATAAGTACGCATTGTATGATTGCTTCATCGGAAACTCTCTGTCAATGATAATCAGTTACTTTCTAATTATGGAACGTCTTCTCTCAGAGCCCCATATTACATTTGCTGTGTTGCCATCCATCTGTTTCTGCTTCAAGTCTTCAACCATACATTATTCTTGTGTACCATGGAACACAAGATTTCATGCTCTTTACCACTTCTTTAATGCCTCATCTGATGCAGATTGTTCGTAAAAAAGCGATGATAAAACTCCATCACTACGCAGAATAATAGTAATCTCGTGTTTCATGAACGTACCATCAACGATGACTATCCTCGCAAAAGTCCCTCCTCAGTCATGGAACACGGCTGGAGCATAAGTTTGCAGTTAAGATAAACTCATATATATTCATCAGTACATTTGGAAGAGAAAGAGAAGGAATGGAAGAGTTAATAATGATGCTCTCACCAATCTAATGATTTCTAGCATCATCACATACATCTGATTGCTGAGCAATGTAGCAGCCTTCGCCTTGTTTTATTATCATCATCAGCGACAATATTACGGGATTATGTCACTGGTCACAGATCATTATTCACTTCTCAATAGAAACTGCCAAATATCATCAAATTCAACCAAATCATACAATATTTCCAAATATATAATAAACTTAGCTAACTGGCAACCAAACCATCCATTGATGGCAAATATAACACATATCTATTTTGTTCATCATTTGAGCTTACTGATGCCAATATTTTGTTAGCCTGCTAAAGACTGATTTGTGCAACTTATATCACCTTATTCATCTTAACGCGCTGAATCAATAATCCACAAAAATGACCATTTTGAAAGCAAGAAACAGGTTTGAGAATATTTCTGATGAAACTTGTGAGTGTTCTCCCCATTCACAAAAAATTTAGGCCTCATAGAGTTAGGTGTCCCCATAAACTTTTGAGAGCCCCTCTTTCATCGTACACACGATAAAAAGAGTCATAATTTACAGTTCTAAATTGTAACTCCTTAAGTTAGACCTCATTGGCTTTCTTCCCCAATTGCTTCATGGAGAAAATGAGTCTTTTTAACAACTCGGCCCTGCAAGAATAAAACAAGATACAGAAGGCCTCAAGATGTTGTCATGAGTGTGCAAGCAACACACCAAAATGTAAATTCGATGATTTATTTTGTCAAGAGGGTAAGGAGTGGATATTGGTGCTAGAGGGCTAAAAGAAAAATAAATTCTAATTTAAAAAAGAAAAAGGGCGAGTTTTAAAGATTGGGTGACCTAATTTTGATCCCAAAGAATTTTGGGAGAGAATTCTACTCAAATAAAGAGGCCTAATCTCAATCAATCTCACATTAAGCTAATCGGATTTTATTTAGTTTTTTAAACCTGACCCATTAAGAAAACCAATAACTTAACCATTGCGGGTCAGGTCTGATTCAGATCCGATAAGTACTGCAGACAATTGTTACCAATAGAAACTTTAATTAGCCGTTACGGGCTCATCTAACCTCTGTTTTGAGCATGTAAATAGCTGTTTCGAAACTCTTGACGAGCACTACATTATTACAGGAATTATACATGACAAAATTGTAGTTAGTTGATAAAAAGAAGGCATTGAAGTGTTTATTTATCATGATTATGCGTACCCTTACATGCTTCCGCTTCATCAATATTTATATTATTGTTTATATTGTTTTAGCATGATGAATATTGATGTTTACTACAGAAGATAAAACACAGATAAAGCATATACATGTTCAAGTTAAAGAATTTATAAAAGAGCTTATATAATTGTATATATACTTCATGCGGACAATAGCTGGCCCAAAGGAAGACTATTGTTTGGCCGAATTTTGTACGGCTTCGGATACTTGATGTGGGTAATGCAAGTGGGAGAACCTTGGTGTGTGGTACCGGCCCAAAGGAAGGTTGTCAAACTATAGGCCCATATTGCACTACCATCATCAACTAGTCCGATGGCGGAGCAAGAATCCAGATGCGTAGATTTGTGTGGCCTATGCGTGTGGTAGTCGGCCCAAAGGAAGGTTGTCATTATGGCCAGGTCATTACATGTATTATATGATCAATATACATTACTTAAATTTGGGACCAATCCTATAAAGTGACAGTTGGCCCAAAGGAATGTTGTTATCTTATATAGGACCTACACTTTAGGGTATCTATATTGGGCCACTACAGTGTTGGCATATAGAGACACAACTTGTTCTGAAAGTTTGGCCGGCAGCTCTATCGGTTAAACTGGTTGCATTTTCTGAAATTCATTTGGCTATTACAGTAGAATTTTGTAAATGCAATGTTTATGTTAAATTGATGAGAAATTGTACACTTATATAGTTAAAATTGAATGGTACAAACTTTAAGAGGTGGTAAAATCACGTAAAAGATCGTTCTTGAATTTATGGACCTAGACTACACCTCAAAGACTAATGGACTCCTACTATCACTAACAAAAGTTTAGTTAAAGAAAAGGTCAATTATGACAAGTGGGAGAGGTTTTATAAGATGTGTCTAATGGTCATAAAGCACATTATTCCTATAACTATTAGGGTTTTATACTTGATAAAATCAGTGCTAAGAATTTTTCAGCTGAAGTAGCCGACCTGTTTATTAAATAGGATAAAGTTGAGGCCAGCACGCATCTTAATAAGCTGATAAATATGTGCCACAACGGCTAAAAAAAACATAAGGGAGTACATTATGAGAATGTCTAATCTTATTTCTAAACTAAAGACACTTAAATTGGAACTCTCTGAAGATATTCTAGTGCATTTCATTTTAATCTCTTATAAAGTATAACTCTTTTTAAGATTATTTATAATGCCCAAAGGGAAAGTAGAGTCTAACTGAGCTCATTAGTCACTACGTCCAGAAAGAAAAGAGATTGAAATAAGAAAAGACTGAAAGTGTTCACTTAGCATCCAGGGAAAACTTCTAGTAAAAAAAAAGTGAAACTAAAGGGAAAAATATAAACACCATTACAGTAGTTGATCCTAAGTGGCAAAAGTGCAGGAAAAGTAGCCTAAGGTCATTGCATGCTTCTTCTGCAAGAAAGTAAGCCACCTCAAGTAGGAATGCATAAAGTATCAGAAATGACTATTTAGCGGGTATATCTCATATTTATATTTGTTCTGAGATTAATTTAGCTTTAGTGTCACTTCATAAATGGTGAATAGATAATTCACATAAGCGATTCAATGCGAAACTTTCAAACCCAAAGGAGGCCCAACCCAGCTGAGCGATTCGTATACGTGGGTGATGAAAATAAAGTTGCAATTAAAGCTGTTAGAGTTTGTAGGCTTAAATTAGATTCTGGTTTTTTGTTTTAGATTTAGATGAGATTTTATATGTACCGTCCTTTTAGGGGGAATCATATTTCTATTTCATTTGTTAGACAGGTCTAGTTTTACTGTCACGCTTGACAATGAAATGCTTAATCAATTTTTCAAATCTAAAGTTGTTGGTACTAGAATTCTGATTGAGGGCTATATAAATTGAAACTTCATGCTTTATATACTGAATCTCTATATGTGAATAGACTAGACACTAAGCGAACATTAATTAAAGAAACATTAGGAGTTTGGTACTAAACAGAGTTCAGGATGTCTTAGATTTGGTGTATATAGACATTTGTGGTCCATTCCCTATAGCTTCTTGAAATGGTCATGAATATTTCATCACTTTTACAGATAATTACTCTCATTATGGATACGTATACTTGTTCTATGAGAAATCCCAATCACTGAACATGTTTAAAATCTATAAAGCTAAAGTTGAAAATCAACTAAATAGAAGGATTAAAGCCGGTAGATCTGATCGTTGTGGTGAGTACTACGACAAATCAGGTAGATGCCCATAATCATTTGTCAATTTCTGAAAGAGTGTGACATTGTCGCTTAGTACACCATACTAGGGATACCTCGTCAAAATGGTGTTGCTAAGAGATAAAATAGCACAGTAAAGGACATGCTTAGGAGTATGATACCTCATAATACTCTACAAAAATCATTATGAAGTGAAGCCTTAAAGACGGTTGTCACCTCCTTAATAGAGTACCTAGCAAAATAATAACTAAAACCCTATATGAGTTACGGACTGGGAAATCTCTCAGTATTAGGTATCTACATGTTTGCGGTTGTCCATCAGAAGCTCGGCCATATATACCATATGAGAAGAAGTTGGACTCAAGGACAGTTAGCTGTTTATTCGTAGGGTATTCTGAGAGGTATAAAGGCTTTAAGTTTTATTGTCCCTCCACTAAGAACATAAAGACGGATTGCTAAATTTTTTTTAGGATATTCAGAACAATAAGAGTCAACTACATAAGTATTTCATATTTGAGGAAGAATATATTATTATACCTATAACAACTGTTCTAAATGATGAAGTAGTTGTTCCACTTTAGAATGAAAATACAGCTATACCCTTACAAAGTACAGATACAGTTCATCCTGAAGTAGATCCTGCTGATAAAATAGAACATGAAAATTCTCAATCACAAGTTGTTGACACTTAAAAAGAAATTAAAATCTCAAATAGCTCTCCAACCGGTTTAAATGATATCTAACTTATCAGCATTTACAAAAGACATGTAACGCCCCGATTCCACGGATACGGGGACGTCACTGCGACGTATATACGTAGGTCAGAAATGCCCCCACGTATATACGCTAAGCATAAACGTACAATACAAAATCAGAGTACAACACAATCGTGGTATAGTCATATGCCAACTATAGAAGTACAAATACAAAGTTATACAAGTTATGATAACTGTTACACTTTACAAGTGTTTTGTTTTCACAACCAAGTCCAAAAGAATATATACAAAGATATATACAAGGTGCTCACGTAAGAGATGGAGACTCGTGAGCCAAAAAGAGGAGTACGGCACGAGGGAACTAGAGCTGGTCAGCCTGCTCACTGAAGTATGCCTGATCTTCCGTGGAAGGATCCACTTCGTTCCAGGTCTCGGAATCTGAATATGCAAATCCAAAGGATCAAGACATATAAACAATAGATAGCTGCAGCCAGTGGCTAAGGGACGAGTACAAGTAAGATGGAACTATATAAGGTATATCAACTAACAGATATGAAAAGCATGAATAGTTAAAGTCGTACTATAGATCTACAATTAACGTTTTATTATTATTACTTGTTTTACTCTGATATCTAGCTATGTGGTCCAGCGTCCCAGTGCACATAGATCCATATCATAGTAATACAAGGTTGTTGTTAGAAATCAGCGGTTGTATCGACGAACTATGTTTACAGTGGACCCCGTACATGCCCGGGATAACGGTCCAGGATTGTTCCGTTGCTTGGTGACGGAAGCCAGCCGCTAGGCTATTCAGGAGGGACTTATGTATGCCCTTATCAAGATGGTACCAGTAATACAGGGAGCAAGCACTCCCCTCGGTCCCCTGGAGGCCCACAGGTCAGACCGGAACATGGGTTGCACAACACTCCTAAAAGCCACTGTAAACACGAACACATATCGATATCCGCATGTTTTCCCCCGACCCAATATAAGTTGGTCCATTTTATACAAAAGTCAAGTATATCATGCTTGGTTCAAGTGATGGCATGATAAGTGGGGATATCCATTTATTAACAAGTCATGAAGTAATATGAGATAAGATTCATCAAGTAACATGTCATGTAATATCAGTAATGTAGCGTAAACATGAACAATGTATCACATGTGCATAGAGGTTAAAGTCCAAAATCAGAAAAGGAAACAACTAAGTTAAATAGTCAGAATTAGTCGACTAGGTGGGAGGATTAGTCGACTAGGTGGGAGGATTAGTCGACTAGGTGGGAGGATTAGTCGACTAGTGGTGAACTATAAGTCGACTAACAGATACTTAAGTCGACTAAGATGAGATACAGAGAGTTAAGTTGGTTTCAGGAGTCGACTAGGGTCAAGGGTGTAGTCGACTAGGGGTTCCAAGTCGACTATAAAATTAGGATAAGTCGACTAGGGCCGAGAGTTGGTGTTTTTGGTTCAAGGAAAATTAGTCGACTAGGGGTCAAAATGTAGTCGACTAGGGGGGTCTAGTCGACTGGTAAAATGGCTTAGTCGACTAAAACTGTGAAAATCAGAAAAGCTACGTTTCAACTAAAGTGGGTTAGTCGACTAGGTTCTAGGTTAAGTCGACTAATCCTGGAAAAAACAGAAAACAGAACAGAAATTCTGATAGTTGTTTGTTGGCCTAAAAATGGGATTTTTATGACACAAGTGTATATGAATGATCATCACATGTACACAAAGAAGTAATCTAGTCTTGGTGAGTAAAAATACTCACTTTGAACGGTTAAATCGAGGCTTGACGAGTTCCGAAAAGATCGTGTCGACAAATATCACCAAATGATTCCACGGCGATACTACGGACGATCACAATCCAAAAGTTGTGGTAGCTTGAGAAGAAGATGAAGACTTGGTGGTGATTTTGGAATTAGGGTTTGAGATGGAGGAGAAATGTTGAAGGCTATTTCTATTTGGAAGTGAAGAAAAGAGTAAAAGAATGTAAAGGAAAGTTTATATAGGATTTGATTTTTGTAAAGGAGATGCAATTAAGGAAATTGAGAGGGGTTTATTGCAAAATAGGGGAAGATGAGGTGTCTCCCTTGGCCAATGGTGGCCGGCCAAAGAAGAGAGAGAAAGAGAGAGGAATTGAAGGGCATTTATGAGGAAGGGTGTGGAATTTGGATATTTTGGAGGAGAAGATATTTTGGGAAGTTGGTGGAAGGAAAGAAGGAAAGAAAAAGGAAAAAGAAAAAGGAAAAGGATTTGTAAAAGAAAAGATATTTTCTTAATTTTGAAAAATGAAAATATTGAAAACACTGATTCCCGGGTTTAAATCGAGAATGCGGAAAACATTTCGGAAAATACCGAAATCGTCCGAAATTCAAGTATCTCGGAACGACTCGTAAATTTTACCAAAAATCAATAATAATATATGAAGACGTATAGTGAAATCCGTTTGAAGAAATATTTTATAGTTTTAAAACTAAAATTCCCGGAATCAGTTAACTACCGACTCCGTTGGAATTTTCATAAATTCATAAAATTCTAAGAAAAAGAATGTAGATAGAAAATACGATTCTAAGAGATAATGCCTAAAGGACTTTCTAGAAATTCCTAACTATTTGTAAGATAAAAATTCGGGAATCGATCAGCGACACTGGTCGACACCGGTTTTGAAGAAATTCATTTTAATTCTAGAAAATCCCAGAAATTCACCTAAAATCTAATATATTAGAAAATGATATTTGAAATTGAAATTGGTCAAATACGGGAAGTAAATCGAAAAAATACGATCGGAAATCAGAATACGCAACTTAGTACGTATTACGGAAACGGGGTATTACAATCTACCCACCTTACAAAAATTTCGTCCTCGAAATTTCATAAGGTGAAGGGTAACAGGAATGGTAACAGATAGATAAGGCTAGGAAGAAAGATAACAAATAGAAAAGAGTAAAAGGAAAGAGTCTTACCAATCAAGATGAGAAGAGTTGAGGATAACGCTCTCGGATGACGTCCTCTCGTTCCCATGTGGCCTCCCTGGCGCATGGCGGTTCCAAGACACTAACACTAAAGGTATGGCTTTGTTCTTCAGTGTCTTCACACTTCTATCCAATATGGCCATCGGCTGCTCCTGATATGATAAATCCGGTTGTAGCTCCAGCTCGGAATGATCCAAAATATGGCTATCATCCTTTACATACCTCCTCAACTGAGACACGTGGAAAACATTATGAACTCCGTCCAACGATGGCGGCAACGCCAATCGATAAGACACATCTCCCACTCGATCCAATATCTCGAATGGGCCGATATACCTCGGACTTAGTTTCCCACGAGTGCCGAACCGGATTACTCCCTTGGTAGGTGAAATCTTCAAGAACACATGATCTCCAACTCCGAATTCCAATGGCCTCCTCTGCAAATCTGCCCAGCTCTTCTGTCTGCTCTGAGCTGCCTTGAGATGATCTCTGATAACTCTAACTTTCTCTGTGGTCTGGATCAGAATCTCTGGCCCCAATAGACTCCTCTCACCGACTTCATCCCAACAAATCGGTGACCTGCACTTCTTTCCATACAGTGCCTCAAAAGGTGCCATCTTAATACTTGCCTGATAACTGTTGTTATAAGAAAACTCAGCCAAGTGTAGATGGTCTTCCCATGAACCCCTGAACTCAATCATGCAGGCTCTAAGCATATCTTCAAGGATCTGGATGGTCCTCTCAGATTGTCCGTCTGTCTGAGGATGATATGCTGTACTGAATTTTAGACGAGTTCCCAGACTTTCTTGGAGACTCTCCCAGAAATGAGATCTGAATCTCGTGTCTCTATCTGAAACAATACTGACTGGAACTCCATGCAGACGAACTATCTCCTTCACATACTTATCTGCCAGAACCTCTGTAGTCTGACCCACCCTGAATGGTATGAAATGAGCTGACTTGGTAAGACGATCAATGATAACCCACACAGCATTATTACCTTTGGGACTACGAGGTAATGCCGTGACAAAGTCCATAGTGATGTGCTCCCACTTCCATTCAGGTATTGGCAAAGGATGAAGAAGTCCAGCTGATCTCTGATGCTCAATCTTTATCTGCTGGCACACCAAGCACTTAGCTACAAACTGAGCTATCTCTCTCTTCATGGCATTCCACCAAAATTGCTTCTTCAAATCCTGGTACATCTTGTTTCCCCTGGATGTATAGAATATGCTGAACTGTGAGCCTCTACCAAAATCTTCTGTCTAACTTCTCCCTGGGGAACACAAAGCCTGCTACCAAAGTACAAGGCTCCATCTGGACGAATATAGATATCCGTCCTCAATCCAGCCTCCACCTGAACTCGGAATGTCTGTAGCCTGGGGTCCTCCTTCTGAGCTTCCTTAATCTCATCTATCAATGAAGACTGGATCTGTAAAGTCATAAGCTGTCCTGTCTTCTCAGCTCCTCGAACCACCATCAAGTCCAATCTGATAAAGTCCTGAATCAACTCCTTCTGCTGAGTGAACTGAACAAGCACCCTGTTCTCTGGCATCCTGCTCAGGGCATCAGGAACTGTATTGACCTTGCCTGGATGATATTGCAAGTCAATATCATAATCTGCCATAAGCTCCAGCCACCGTCTCTGCCTCATGTTCAGCTCTTTCTGTGAAAAGATATACTTGAGGCTCTTATGATCTGTATAAATCAACACCTTATCTCCCAGAAGATAGTGCCTCCAAATCTTCAAGGCAAAGATCACTGCTGCTAGCTCCAAGTCATGAGTTGGGTAGTTCCGCTCATGAGTCTTCAGTTGCCTAGATGCATATGCTATAACATGATCATGTTGCATAAGTACGCATCCCAGGCCTTTACCTGAAGCATCACTAAAGATGACCATCCCTCCTCTCCCTGAGGGAGTCCTCAGGATTGGAGCTGAAATAAGCCTCTGCTTCAACTGCTCAAATGCTGCATCACATTCCTCTGTCCAAATGTACCTCTCCCCCTTTCTGGTGAGCCTGGTCAACGGAGCTGCAATTCTAGAGAAATCCTGAACAAAGCGTCTGTAATAGCCGGCTAGTCCAAGAAAACTCTTTATCTCAGTCACCGTCCTCGGAACTGGCCAATCCTTTACTGCCTGGACTTTGCTCGGATCAACTGAGATACCTTCTGCTGACACCATATGTCCAAGGAATGCTATGCTGTCCAACCAGAACTCACACTTGCTTCTCTTGGCATGAAGCTGCTCCTGCCGGAGAGTCTGCAACACAATCCTCAAGTGTTCTGCATGCTCCCTGTTGTTCTTTGAATAGATCAGAATGTCGTCTATGAAAACAACAACGAACTGATCCAAGTAGGGCGAGAACACTCGGTTCATCAAGTCCATGAAAACTGCAGGGGCATTGGTAACTCCGAAAGGCATTACTAGAAACTCATAGTGGCCATAATGGGTCCTGAATGCCGTCTTCGGTATGTCCTCCTTCTTTACCCTCAGCTGATGGTAACCCGACTGTAAATCCAATTTAGAGAATACACGGGCTCCATTAAGCTGATCAAATAGATCATCAATTCTGGGTAAGGGATACTTGTTCTTGATGGTGACTTTGTTCAATTCCCTATAATCGATACAAAGTCTCTTACCACCATCCTTCTTGTTGGCCAACAGTACTGGAGCTCCCCATGGTGAAGTGCTAGGCCTAATCAATCCCTTGTCTGAGTACTCCTGCAGCTGCTTCTTTAAAATCTCAAACTCCGTCGGTGCCATCCTGTATGGAGCCTTGGATATGGGAGCTGCTCCTGGAACTGTATCAATGGAGAACTCAATCATCCTCTCCGGTGGCAGTCCTGTGATCTCAGCAAACACCTCCGGGAATTCACCCCACACCGGCACCTTCTGCTTCTGAACCTCCGAAGTAGTGATCTGAGTCTTTCCCCTAGTGGACTTCACTTCTCCACTAAACTGGAATTCAGGTTGAAGGGGAATTCTGAAATTAATCTTCCTCTCCCTACAGTCAATCACTGCATAGTACTGACTGAGCCAAGTCATGCCTAAGATTACGTCGTACCCTTTGGTGTCTAGTACGAGCATATCTATGGCCAAAGTCTTGTCACATAATTCTACTGGACAATCAGTACAAACTCGGGAAGATATAACTACCCCATTCCCTGTACTTATCTCCCATTTGTGGTCTAATGATCTAACAGGTATAGAATGTAAAGCCACAAAATTCTCTGAGATATAACAGTGGGATGCTCCTGAATCGAAGAGAGCGAGAACAGGTATTGAATGAACTCTGATGTTACCTGTTATCACCTCCTCTGAAGCCTCAGCCTCTTCTGCTGTCAGAGTATAAGCCTGACCTCTGCCACGCCCTGCTGCAGTCCTGCCTCCTCTCTGGACTGGGCGAACAACATGCTGTGGAGGAAGTGGAAGAGCTCTCCTCATCACTGGCCCCTGGTTCCTCTGCTCAAGAGGCCCTGGTACTGCCCGCTGTCCACTCGGTCCTGGAAGTGCTGGCAAGGTCTGGTTAGCCATCCCGATCTCCTGTGTGGACATGCCTCTATGGAGTGATCTCTGGCTCCACACACCAAGCACAGTCCATTTGCCCTCCGGCAAGTCTGTCGAGTGTGCCCTGGCTTCTGACAATGACTACAGAATACCAGTGGTTGGGCTGACTGATAAGGTGCTGGCCTGAAAGGTTGCCTCATCTGGATCTTCGCTGCTCTGAACGGGCCCCCTCTTCCCATAGGTACAAATGGCCGCTTCATGACCTGCTGTCTCATCTGATCCCCTTGCTCCTTCTCAAACCCACGCTCTACCTCCCGAGCGATGGTGAGAACCTCTGCATAGGTCTTCAGCTGCTGGGGCATCAGGTACATCTGAATCTTCATCTGTAGACCCTGCTGAAACCTGCTCGCTCGCTTCTCCTCGTCCGTTACCATATACGGCGCGAAGCGGCTCAGTCGAAGAAACTCCGCGGCATACTCGTCCACGGACTTGTTCCACTGCTGGAGCCTGATGAATTGCTCCTCCATATCTTTCTGCGCCGTAGCAGGGAAAAAGCGGCTGTAAAAACTCTTGGAGAAGGCGTCCCAAGTAACGGGCTTCTCCAGTCTAGCCTCCTCTGCGAGCCACCAAGTTCTCGCAACATCCTTTAACTGAATCTTAGCTACTTCAACTTGGCTCTCCTTCGGGACACGGGCTGCATTCAGTAGGTCTGTAGTGTCCGTCAACCATTGCTCAGCCTCCAATGGTTTCTCGCCTCCCGTGAAGATGGCCGGTTGCAGCCGCCGGAAGTCGGACACGTTCCCCGGCCTCTGCTCCTTCGGGGCTGCCAACTCCTGCCTAAGGAGCTCGGTCTGCTGTTGCTGATTTTCCATCTGCTGTTGCTGGTTTCCCAGCATGGTCTGAATGACCTTCAGGATATCAGCATTCTCTCCTCCTACGGGTCCATTCGGGACTTGCCCGATATTGTTACGACCTGATCGTCTCTCCATACCGAATGATAACTGGAATTGGAAACAATTGAAAGGAGTTTAGGATACGAAGAAATTGATCAATGAAGGAAGCAAGAAGGACTCTATAACTTTGTACATTGTAGTTGGCATAAGCAAATTACTAGAATTTGCCACTTGATTGTACTTTAGGTTTGAGAGCCTAGGCTCTGATACCAACCTGTAACGCCCCGATTCCACGGATACGGGGACGTCACTGCGACGTATATACGTAGGTCAGAAATGCCCCCACGTATATACGCTAAGCATAACGTACAATACAAAATCAGAGTACAACACAATCGTGGTATAGTCATATGCCAACTATAGAAGTACAAATACAAAGTTATACAAGTTATGATAACTGTTACACTTTACAAGTGTTTTGTTTTCACAACCAAGTCCAAAAGAATATATACAAAGATATACACAAGGTGCTCACGTAAGAGATGGAGACTCGTGAGCCAAAAAGAGGAGTACGGCACGAGGGAACTAGAGCTGGTCAGCCTGCTCACTGAAGTATGCCTGATCTTCCGTGGAAGGATCCACTTCGTTCCAGGTCTCAGAATCTGAATATGCAAATCCAAAGGATCAAGACATATAAACAATAGATAGCTGCAGCCAAGTGGCTAAGGGACGAGTACAAGTAAGATGGAACTATATAAGGTATATCAACTAACAGATATGAAAAGCATGAATAGTTAAAGTCGTACTATAGATCTACAATTAACGTTTTATTATTATTACTTGTTTTACTCTGATATCTAGCTATGTGGTCCAGCGTCCCAGTGCACATAGATCCATATCATAGTAATACAAGGTTGTTGTTGGAAATCAGCGGTTGTATCGACGAACTATGTTTACAGTGGACCCCGTACATGCCCGGGATAACGGTCCAGGATTGTTCCGTTGCTTGGTGACGGAAGCCAGCCGCTAGGCTATTCAGGAGGGACTTATGTATGCCCTTATCAAGATGGTACCAGTAATACAGGGAGCAAGCACTCCCCTCGGTCCCCTGGAGGCCCACAGGTCAGACCGGAACATGGGTTGCACAACACTCCTAAAAGCCACTGTAAACACGAACACATATCGATATCCGCATGTTTTCCCCCGACCCAATATAAGTTGGTCCATTTTATACAAAAGTCAAGTATATCATGCTTGGTTCAAGTGATGGCATGATAAGTGGGGATATCCATTTATTAACAAGTCATGAAGTAATATGAGATAAGATTCATCAAGTAACATGTCATGTAATATCAGTAATGTAGCGTAAACATGAACAATGTATCACATGTGCATAGAGGTTAAAGTCCAAAATCAGAAAAGGAAACAACTAAGTTAAATAGTCAGAATTAGTCGACTAGGTGGGAGGATTAGTCGACTAGGTGGGAGGATTAGTCGACTAGGTGGGAGGATTAGTCGACTAGTGGTGAACTATAAGTCGACTAACAGATACTTAAGTCGACTAAGATGAGATACAGAGAGTTAAGTTGGTTTCAGGAGTCGACTAGGGTCAAGGGTGTAGTCGACTAGGGGTTCCAAGTCGACTATAAAATTAGGATAAGTCGACTAGGGCCGAGAGTTGGTGTTTTTGGTTCAAGGAAAATTAGTCGACTAGGGGTCAAAATGTAGTCGACTAGGGGGGTCTAGTCGACTGGTAAAATGGCTTAGTCGACTAAAACTGTGAAAATCAGAAAAGCTACGTTTCAACTAAAGTGGGTTAGTCGACTAGGTTCTAGGTTAAGTCGACTAATCCTGGAAAAAACAGAAAACAGAACAGAAATTCTGATAGTTGTTTGTTGGCCTAAAAATGGGATTTTTATGACACAAGTGTATATGAATGATCATCACATGTACACAAAGAAGTAATCTAGTCTTGGTGAGTAAAAATACTCACTTTGAACGGTTAAATCGAGGCTTGACGAGTTCCGAAAAGATCGTGTCGACAAATATCACCAAATGATTCCACGGCGATACTACGGACGATCACAATCCAAAAGTTGTGGTAGCTTGAGAAGAAGATGAAGACTTGGTGGTGATTTTGGAATTAGGGTTTGAGATGGAGGAGAAATGTTGAAGGCTATTTCTATTTGGAAGTGAAGAAAGAGTAAAAGAATGTAAAGGAAAGTTTATATAGGATTTGATTTTGTAAAGGAGATGCAATTAAGGAAATTGAGAGGGGTTTATTGCAAAATAGGGGAAGATGAGGTGTCTCCCTTGGCCAATGGTGGCCGGCCAAAGAAGAGAGAGAAAGAGAGAGGAATTGAAGGGCATTTATGAGGAAGGGTGTGGAATTTGGATATTTTGGAGGAGAAGATATTTTGGGAAGTTGGTGGAAGGAAAGAAGGAAAGAAAAAGGAAAAAGAAAAAGGAAAAGGATTTGTAAAAGAAAAGATATTTTCTTAATTTTGAAAAATGAAAATATTGAAAACACTGATTCCCGGGTTTAAATCGAGAATGCGGAAAACATTTCGGAAAATACCGAAATCGTCCGAAATTCAAGTATCTCGGAACGACTCGTAAATTTTACCAAAAATCAATAATAATATATGAAGACGTATAGTGAAATCCGTTTGAAGAAATATTTTATAGTTTTAAAACTAAAATTCCCGGAATCAGTTAACTACCGACTCCGTTGGAATTTTCATAAATTCATAAAATTCTAAGAAAAAGAATGTAGATAGAAAATACGATTCTAAGAGATAATACCTAAAGGACTTTCTAGAAATTCCTAACTGTTTGTAAGATAAAAATTCGGGAATCGATCAGCGACACTGGTCGACACCGGTTTTGAAGAAATTCATTTAATTCTAGAAAATCCCAGAAATTCACCTAAAATCTAATATATTAGAAAATGATATTTGAAATTGAAATTGGTCAAATACGGGAAGTAAATCGAAAAAATACGATCGGAAATCAGAATACGCAACTTAGTACGTATTACGGAAACGGGGTATTACAAGACAAGTCGCAGACAAGCTGACGATCAGTTTCTGCCCATCCCTGAGTGACAAATCAGTGACTTGAACTATATTGATCCATTGAAGCAGATAGTAAGCCAAGATTGCCTTTGAAGAGATCTAAACAGGCCTAAGATGCTAAGTTAGCTCAATACTTAGCCTTGCATGAGCCCAAGGGGGTAGCCTCGCCTGAGAGGCAAAGTTTATCTAATTTCGCCTTGAAGCTCTTCATAGCTCTATAGAGAACTAACTTACAGCTCCACAGAGAGCTAACTTATAGCTTCGCCTGAATCTTTCTTGATAGCTTCGCATGAAGCTCTTCATAGCTCCACAGAGAGCTAACTTATAGCTTCGTCTGAAGCTTATTCTAGCTTCGCCTGAAGCTGATTATAGCTTCGCCTGAAGCTTTCTTAATAGTTTCGCATGAAGCTCTTGATAGCTCCACAGAGAGCTAACTTACAGCTTCGCTTGAAGCTTTCTTAATAGCTTCACATGAAACTCTTTATAGCTCCACAGAGAGCTAACATACAGCTTCGCCTGAATCTTTCTTGATAGCTTCGCATGAAGCTCTTCATAGCTCCACAGAGAGCTAACTTACAGCTTTTCCTGGAGCTAATTCTAGCTTCGCCAGAGGCTAATTATAGCTTCCCTGAAGCTCTTCATAGCTTCATAGAGAGCTAACTTAGAGTTTCGCCTGAATCTTTCTTGATAGCTTCACATGAAGCTCTTCATAGCTTTATAGAGAGCTAACTTACAGTTTCGCCTGAAGCTAATTATAGCTTCGCATGAAGCTCTTCATAACTTCACAGATAGCTAACTTACAACTTCGCCTGAAGCTAATTATAGCTTCGCTTAAAGCTTTCTTGATAGCTTCGCATAAAGCTCTTCATAGCTCCACAGAGAGCTAACTTACAGCTCGCCTGAAGCTAATTCTAGCTTCGCCAGAGGCTAATTATAGCTTCGCCTGAAGCTCTTCATAGCTTCATAGAGAGCTAACTTACAGGTTTGCCTGAAACTTTCTTGATAGCTTCGCATGAAGCCTTTCATAACTCCACAGAGAGCTAACTTACAGCTTCACCAGAGGCTAATTATAGATTCGCCTGAAGCTCTACACAGCTATGCAGAAGGCCAAATCCTATCTTCGCCTGAAGCTTAGCATAGCTCTGCTGAGAGCTTGCTTCTACCTTCGCTTGAAGCTTATCCTAACTTCGCCTCAACTGCTAGCTTCGCATGAGGAAAGTAACCGCCCCACTAAGTTAGCAGGGGAGAATTAATGGATAGTTATACCCATGATCTCTCATTAAGAGGAGGCAATTAAGGGGATTATAACTCCCTATTGAGCCAATAAATAGCCCACTAGTAGGCTAGGCTCACGACCTTGAAAAAAATTCAAGTCCAAAGGGTTTTGAAGAAATTCAGGTCCAAGGGTCTTGAAGAAATTCAAGTACAAGAGGCTTTTTGAAGAGCACAAGCTTCTTTAGTGGCTTCAAAGCTTAAACCAACAAGAGATCTACTCTCTAACTTCTAAGAATTCAGAGAATCATTTCTCTAATCCTACAAGGATAAATTCAGGGTGTTAATGTCCTAAGGCCTTCCTCCCTTTCAAAAAAATCTCCAGAACCAGGCGAGAAGAAATTCTCAGGCAATAGCATTCAAAGATCGATCGCTCGCATCGTCAACGGGACAAAGTGGTCGCGCGCTGATCAGACTCCCACCGACACACTTTTCTAGAAATCTCAGAGGAGTCTACTTGTTTTATTCTTTATATAATGAATTACTTGTAATTTCGCTCCTCAATTCTTTTTTGTAAGTTTTCCTTGATCAATTTTTAATGAAAAATAAGATGACGACTCCGCTAGGGAATGCATTCTCCACTGCTGAGAATCAAGTGTCACAGACGATCAGACCCTCGGGTCTATTGCTGAGACGTTGGTCATTCACTTTGACCAAGAGAGGTTTAAACAACATCTCTCTAGGGATAGCACATGTCCCGTACATGTGCACGAGCACAGGAAGGTCAGCGTATTCAGAGCCCCTCTGACAACCTATTGAAGCAAGTCTCTATAGAGACAAATAAGGCTCTCTGTAAGCCTATTACAGTCTCAGGTGAAGCTAAATAGACTTTATATAAGTCTAAAACAGCCTCAGCAGAGACTAACATAGCCCCGCACCAGCATGTTAACACTATGCGCGAAGCTATAAAGGTTCCTCGTGAACCTAAAATAGCCTCCGCTAAGGCTACGTGGATTGCAAAATCTATAGTCTCATGTGAGGCTAGAGATAGATCTCTTTATTCAGCTTCCTGCGAAGCTAAAATAGTCTCTGCCTGTGAGACTATTTCATCTGTTCATAGAGCCAAGCCTCGCCTGTCATGCGAGGCTAAAACTAAAGCACTTTGTTCTAACAGCGAGGCTACTGCAGCCCCGCTTACATCATCAGCACTATTGAGCAGTGTTAGGTTCGCCACTAGCGGCAGAACCAATGCACTAAGTGCTCAGATAGCTTCATCACGTGAAGCTAATTCAATTTTTTGCAGAGTTCAACCTCACCTATCACGTGAGGCTAAGGCCAAAGCACTTCTATGTGCTAAAAGCGTTGTTGATTTAGTGTTGCTCCCATTGACAACACTAAGTGCTAAAAAGTTCTTAACCGCGAGACTAGAACTAAAGTACTAAGTGTTAAGGATCTTAGCACATTAAATGCTAAGAATCTTAGCCTCGAGGTTAAAAGTAAAGCACCATTGATCGCTAACAGCGAGGCTATTTCAATCTCGCTCACCGGAAGAACTCTGCACAATAAAGCTAAGCTCGCCTTCAAAGGCAGAGCTAAAAAAGTAGCTTCGCCTTGCGAAGCTACTCTTTCAAGTGAAACTATCCTAACTTTGCCTAACATTCAGTTTCTCCGAATCTCCGTGTTGAGTTAGTTGAATTCAGGTAACACAGACTTACAGGATTATCTAAGCACCAAGCGGAAACTCCACTTCGAAGAGCCAGTTCACATCTCGCCAGCCCAGTGTGGACAAGCGGGGTGTCAACCTGTGACGGTACATTCCGTCCACTATTGTTTGGCGTCAATCCTCACAACTTCTCCTCTAAGCCAGCAATCGATGTTCAACCAGTTGTCAGTCTAAACCTTTGAGAAGCCCAAGTCTCAAAAGAAGAAGACAGTTAAAGTGCCTCACCTTACGGCTACGGCTGTCTCTATCAACATGATAAGCAGAGGAAGGGATCTGCTATGATCTCAAAGAAGGAAACAAGGGGTTCACACTCTCTCATTCAGTTCTCCAGGGCCTGATTATAGCCCCAGCTTAGGTCAGGTTCTGGTCGAACAAAAGGGTGCCTTCCAAGGTACTCATTCCAGGGTGGCAATACCTTATAATTATGAACAATCTTTTCCTCAGAATCTATGTTGTTAGAACTATTGAGACACCAATTTTAATGGTCTGATGATGAAGAATATGCCAGCGGCTACGCTTCCTCCGCCACCATCAGCTCTATCCAGGCAAGGTTCGAATCAACCAACATGGTTGATAACAACAACAATGATGATCTCGGTCATCGCATGGAGGCAAAGGAGCAGACTTCCGAGGCCCAGCAAGAAACTTTGGACAACATCTAGCAAATATTGGCTTAGCTCCTTACAAATTGGAACAATGATAACACAACTGATAGTAATCACGAAAATGTGGAAAACAACAACAATGAACCTCTCAAGACTGATCATTCAAAAAAGGGCTCTTCAATCAATGTCGAAGTGATCAAAGGCATCCAAGCTCAGATCACATCCCTGGCCCAAAGGGTTGAACTAAAGAAATTAGGGGCAGTCCGTCCTTTCCCCTTCGAATGGGATTCAGTCCCATATCCGCCAAAGTTCAAGCCACCAACGTCACACTCGTATGATGGCAAGAGCTCGCCAAATCAGCACATTTACTACTTTTAATCACAAACCGGTAATATAGTAGGTAATGATGCTATCATGGCTAGACTGTTCATTGACACCCTCAAGGGGGTAGACTTTGATTGGTTTAGGAGTCTCCCCGCGAACTCCATCAATTCTTGGCTCGACTTGAAAATCCGATTCCTCTCCCGATTCTACGAGAATGATACCGAGATGACCATGGATACACTCCTTTCGGCAGTCCAGAAAGGAGGAGAATTTATAGGGGATTATATAGAGAGACTCTGCAACCTTTCTCTCATGTGCCCTGCAGGTATGCCTTTGCCTATGTTGCTTCAGACGTGTAGGCATAACTTTCTTGACAAAGTGAAAATTCGCATGGGCGCCGTCAAAGTCCACACTTGGAAGGAGCTTATTAAACAAGCTGAGATAGCTAAAAAATTAGCTAAAAAGTTTGAGACCCCCAAAAGCAGGTAAGGAACCAACAGCAAAAGCTATGATACGGTTGAATCTTCTGATACATCAGCATTAGAAGTATATGGAGGATCTCGATCAAAGAAGAATAACTCCAACAGAACTTCAGAGTATTAGAGACAATACTCCTTCAAAGATGAGCATGTGCTGATACTTTTTCACTTGCTCAACAAAGGCAACAAGCTCAAATTGCCAAAGGTTAGACGCCCAGACGAAGTAGGACGAATGAATGATCCCAACTATTGTCTTTTTCATAGGATGGTTCATCATCCTACTTGCAGGTGCAATGTCCTTAAGGACAAAATTCAAGCGCTGATTGAAGAGGGTATTTTGACTCTGAAGTCAAAATATAAAAAGGCCACTGCCTAACTCCAATCCTGAAAGAGAGTTGGAGGTAGTCAACTCTACTTTCAAAAGCCATGGGTCTTATCCCATCAACGGCTAAAACAATGGGACACAAGCCAGTCCAAAACTAAAAGGCAAGTCTTGCAATGTCGCTCGCAGCAGATGACACCGTACCAGCAACTCCTCTCAGCAGCTCTGAAGAGGAGACAACCGTCTCAGCCGCTATTTGATAGCCAACAGGTACTAGGTCTAGTAAATAATACTTGCAACAGTACAAACAGACCCCCGACAAGAAACAACAGCAATGACGTTGGGAAACGTGCAGGGGGTTGAAATATGTCATTCCACCAACCAAATGGGAACAATCTTTTGTAGTAGAGGCAGTCTACTCGAGCGGAGCTTATCGCCTAGCGAATCTAAAAGGTGATACACTCCTGATACCAATCAATGACAAGTGCTATTCATGATCACGTTAACACTATACCTCTGATAAAAGAAGTATTATCCATGATCATGTTAACATTACACCTCTGATCATCAAGTCAGACTCGTCTGACTGTTTCATCTCCTCAAAGAGTCCCTTTCCATGGGTAGAATCAATTTCAACTATCTCTACATTCTTCTTTCGGCAAATCAGTTCGACTTCACGACAATCTTGAATGAGCTGAATTCATTGAAGAAGGTACGTGATGCATCTTTGCAGGACCTTTCTAATGTTTCCACATTCATGTTCAGATTCGATGATCAATTGTGACTAGAGTCTTGATTATGATGAATAAAAGTGAAACTCCACGAGAAATCTCGATTTACTTGATATATTCCCTGTGAAGTTTGTACTCCATATCTAGACACGAAGATTAGCTGAGAACCAGAGTCTTGATGAATAAAAGATGATGCTCCACGAGGAATGTCGATCTACCCGATAAATTTCCCATGAAGTTTAGACTTAACTCTTTAATTCACAGCGAGATTTTAGAGGTCACTAGTGGAATACAAAAATTCACTTCATATGACACGATTTAAAGCCTTCGGTGAATAAAGCTAGAGGAAAACATTGGCTTCTAAGCCCAATATAAAGTTCTCAATAACTCATCATGCTGAAGAAATAGCATGGCTAGCCCAACTCAAACGATAGTTGGTAAAGACATACCAAACCCGTTGATAGCTGAGGATTTGCTGAAAATCCTAAGGGACGTGACCCCACTTTTTCCACCAAAGTCTCCTACCAATTCCCGTCCATGGAATGGTAGAACCACAAAAGGTTGTGTTCATTTTTCTAATGAAATGAATCACATATCAGAACTGTCATGCTTTAAGCTCACGCCTCTGACAGTAAAACTTTTCCTGACGGATCTGGTTAATATCCCCAGCAGATCAAACTCCACTTGTCATTCTTTTCAAGAGAATGACAGGTTCACTAAAAATGTTGTTATGTTCAAACATCTCTAACAGTAAATAAATCCTTGTCAAGTTAACATCACACCTCTACAAGTTGGTTATACAAATCCCCAAGCGAGAAGTTGTTACGATCACTTCGGACAAAATCTCCTTTTAATTCCCCAGCAAAGAATTTGGTTATTACATTAATGATTACCTCTGACAACTTTTTAGGGAATAATCCTTTCCTACTGAATCCCTACGGAGTTCTTTTTGTCACGTTAATGATTACCTCTGACATATAATCTCTTATGGGATTCATTTTCTAACTCCCCAGCGAGTTTCTAGTAGACTCCCCTCAAAGTTTATTATTTCCCTTTTCAGTCCCAAGTAGACTTTCCTGGTTGTCACGTTAACAATATACCTCTGATAATTTCTTTCAAATAATATTCGAAAGAGATATCAAATTCCCTATGGAGTTTATAATTAAGTCCTACTTCCCCTAGTGGATTGTTTCTTTTACCGTCATGTCCAGTTTATCACCTCTGAACAGTAAAAATCCTGAGCTTGGTGGTTTCTCAATCGGTTATGTCCATGTTAACTCTGAACTGACAGATAGCCAAGTCTCATCTTCCACTCCAGTAGGACTACTCCTTTGTCGTTATATCCAGTTCGTCACCTCTGAACGACAATGTTCTGAGTCTAGCAACTTCCAATCGGTTATGTCCATATTACCTCTGAACCGAAGGATGCCTAGATCTCTCTCATTTTATGGTACTCAAACTGTCATGTCCAGTTTAACACCTCTGAACAGATGAGTCCATAACTTTGTTCTCCTTTCTTCCGTCAAGGCTAGGAGTTCTTGCTGTCATGTTAACAGTAAATCTCGAAACAACATATTGTAAGCCTGGAATCTTTTAGTTGGTCATGTCCATATTACCTCTGAACTGACGGGTGCCCTAATCCAATTCACCCTTGCAGTCCCTAGTGGGCTAGCTGCTAAGTTAATGCGACTACCTCTGAAAGCAGATTCAGAGTTTAGGGTGTCTTAGTCTATCATGTCCACTTTATCACCTCTGAATAGACGGGTCCCTAAAATCAGATTCACCTTCATTTTGTCATCATGTCCCGATCATCACCTCTGAATAACAAAATTTCGAGCTTGGTGGCTTCTCAATCGGTCATATCCAGTTCATCACCTCTGAACTAACAGATAGCCAAGTCTCCCCTTTTTGTTTACTATTATGTCCAGTTCGTCACTTCTGAACAGTAAACACTTCGAGTTTGATAATTTTTAATCGGTTACGTCCAGTACCTCTGAACTGATGAATATCCATTCTCACCATTCTTCGCTGTTATGTCCAGTTCGACATCTCTAAATGACAAGGCTTCGTATCTAGTGATTCCTAATCTATTATGAATTGACAGGTACCCAGATCTAACTTTCCAGTCTGGTAGGAACTCTTCTCGCTATTACGTCTAGTTTATCACCTATGAACAGCAACCCTCTTTCCTTGTGATTTCGAATCTGTTATGTCCACATTACCTCTGAATAGATGGATTCCTAGATCAGCTCCCTTTGTCCCCATTGAATTCTTATACTCAGACTGATTTTATCATGTTCCTAACTGAATAATTTCAGTCACAGTTCTAATTTCTTTAGAGAATTCTACTTGATGGCCTCTTGAACACTCGAGGCAATTCAAAGTATTTCAAAATCTGAACCATCCCATTGCGGATTTACGAAAACTTTGAAGGTGGTTTGTTGACACTCAAAAAAGACAAAATCTCAAACAACTCTTCAACCGGTCTAAATGATGTCTAACTTGTCGACATTTACAAAAGACACGTCCCAGACAAGCTGAGGACCAGTTTCTGCCCACCCCTGAGGGACAAATTAGTGACTTAAACTCTACTGATCCAGTAAAGTAGACAGTAAGCCAATGTTGCCTTTGAAGAGATCTAAGCAGGCCTAAGATGCTAAGTTAGTTCAACACTTAGCCTCGCATGAGCCCAAAGAGATAGCCTCGCCTAAGAGGCTAAGTTTGTTTAGCTTCGCCTTAAAGCTCTTCATACCTCCATAGAGAACTAACTTATAGTTTTACCTGAAGCTAATTCTACCTTCGTCAGAGGCTAATTATAGCTTCGCCTGAAGCTCTACACAGCCGTGCAGAAGGCCAAATCCTATCTTCACCTGAAGCTCAGCATAGCTCTGCTGAGAGCTTGCTTCTACCTTCGCCTGAAGCTTATTCTAGCTTCGCCTCAACTGGTTAGCTTCGCATGAGGAAAGTAACCGCCCGACTAAGTTTGCGGGGCGGAGTTAATGGGTAGTTACACCCATAATTCCTCATTAAGAGGAGGCAATTAAGGGGATTATAACTCTCTACTGAGCCTATAAATAGCCCACTAGCAGGGTTGGCTCACGGTCTTGAAAAAAAATCAAGTCCAAAGGGTCTTGAAGAAATTCAGGTCTAAGGGTCTTGAAGAAATTCAAGTCAAGAGGCTTTTTAAAGAGCATAAGCTTCTTTGGTGGCTTCAAAGCTTAAGCCAACAAGAGATCTACTCGCTAACTTTTAAAAATTAAGAGAATCACTTCTCTAATCTTACAAAGATAAATTCAAGCTATTAATACCCTAAGCCCTTCCTCCCTTTCAAGGAATCTCCGAAACCAGGTGAGAAGGAATTCTCAGGCAATAGCATTCGAAGATCAATCGCTTGCATCGTCAACGAGACAAAGTGGTTCGTGCGCTGATCAGACTCCCACCAGCACACTTTTTCAGAAATCTCAGAGGGGATCTACTTGTTTTATTCTTTCTTTAAAGAATTACTTGTAATTTCGCTCCTTGATTCTTTTTTGTAAGTTTTTCTCGATTAATTTTTAATGGAAAATACAAGTATCTAGGAGATCAACTAGGGAGAGGAGATCAGTCATTGCAAATGATTGTATAGTTTATCTCCAAGAACATGAGTTTGACATAAGGCTAGAGGATGACCTCACATCCTTGAATGAGGCCAAACTCAACATTCACTTCACGAAGTGGTCAAATGCCATAAAAGATGAGTTAAAATCCATAAAAGCCAATGATGTTTGGGATTTAGTAGAATTGCCTAAAGGAAAGACACCGATTGGTTGTAATGAGTACTCAAAACCAAGCGGGATTCGAAAGGTAATGTCAAAAGGTATAAGACACATCTTGTCACAAATGGACTCACTCAAAGAGAGGGCATTGACTATAAAGAGACTTTCTCCCAAGTTTCTAGGAAAGATTCTTTTAGGATTATTATGACACTGGTGGGTCACTTTGACTAGGAGTTACACCAAATGAATGTTAAGATTGCCTTTCTTAATGGTAGCATTGAGGAAGAAATTTGTATGGTGCAACCAGAAAGTTTTAAAGTGAAAATTTCGTAATATTTGGTTTGCAGATAAAGAAATCCATTTATGGTCTAAAGTAATCATCCCATCAATGGTATTTAAAATTTGATCAAGTAATCCGATTTTAGTTTTAAGAAAATTGTAGATAATCAATGTATTTACCATAAATTTAAAGAGAGTAGACTTACATTTCTTGTGCTATATATGGATGACATTCTACTAGGAAGTAACGATATGGTTCTTTTACTTGAAATCAAGAGTTTTCTCTCAAAGAACTTTGAGATGAAAGATCTTGGAGACACTTCTTTTATGATAGACATCCAGATTCAACGTGAAAGGACACATGAAATATTAGGTTTATCATAAAAGGTCAATATCGATAAGGTGTTGGATAGATATGACATGAAGAATTGCTCTAAGAGAGATAAGTTGAGTTTACTCTAATATCTCAAGAACGACCTACAGAAAGAGAAAATGAAAGACATTTCATATGCATCGGCTGTTGGAAGTCTGATGTTTGCTCAAGTTTGTACCCATCTAGACATAGCATATACCATTGAGAAACTTAGCGGATACTTGATCAATTTTGAGATTGATCACTGGAAGACTACCAAGAAGGTAATGCGATATCTATAGAAGATTGCATGAAATCTGATCAGTTGCAGCTGATCAGATACACAGATTCAGATTATGTTGGATGTATCGACAATAGGAAGTCCACCTCATGTTACATTTTTCTTATTGTAGGAAGATGGTGCATTTAGTCGAGAGGTCAGTACAGCTACGCTGTGATAATAAGAGCTATAGAGTTCTACTACAATAGTGATAAGAGTTCAGCAAAGTCGAAACATATTGACATCAAGTTTCTTATCATCAATGATAAAGTTCGGAACCACATTGTGTCTGTTGATAATGTTAGAACTATTATTAACATTACAGATCCACTCATTAAAGAATTTTCACCTAAAAGTCTTCTTAGAGCATATTGCTCATATGAGGATGACTAGTCATTATGATATCTTGATTTTGTGGGAGTGGATAATTTCATGTAACAAACATTATTTCTAAGTGCACTTTATGGATATTTATTGATTCTGATAAATAAAGTTATAACTGCTTTTCTTAAAGTTTACTTTTGCGCATTTGAGTTTGTTGAATTAGCAGTTAGACTCGTTGGAGTCATAAGGCTAGACTCGTTGGAGTCATAAAGTGGAAACTGTTTGGGCTCGGGAAAAACTTGGAGGATTGTAATAAAATTTCCTTGAACCAATGAAAGATTAAAACAATCTCAAAAATTCTGATTACAAGAGAGATAAGATATTCAAGCTCAAATCTTCTTTTTGTTTAATGTCGGGTTCTTGATGTAGCGGTGTAATGTAAATCTTATTTTCCGTTGACCAGTGAATGTCACAATCTTCTGGGAATCTTCTCTTCAGATTATGGACGGAGTAGCACAACTCCTTTCCAAATAGAATCTCAAAGAGACTTGAGGCAAGAACAAACTTGTACTCAGTAAGTTGTTAGAAGAGTTGAACTCTTTAGTATTCCTCAGCTGAAAATTCTGATCCAAATTCTTCAATTCGATTCAGACTCCTCTAATTCGATCCCCACCTCAATAGAAAACTGAGCTATTTATAGGGGTTTCAGGGGTAAAACTATCCCCAAAAAACCCTCCATAATGGGGGTTAACTCCCACTCATTACGTGGACAATAATTGATCTAGTAATAAGGGCAGTTATAACCGAGACGCAAAGCTTCTCTGTAGTCAGAACGCGGGCTTCGAGCCTCGCATTTTGGATGCCGACTCTGAACCTTACTAGACGTGGGTTTCGAACTCTGTTAGACGTGGGCTTCAGGCTCTGCATCTTGAGATTGTAGTGATGTAAAGATGCGGGCTTCGAACCTCGTGTCTTAACAATGCAGTGATGCCAGGACGCGGGCTTTGAGCTTCGCATCTTGGTCATTACAGTGCAGCTGGGACGCAGGCTTCAACCCTAGCGTCTTGGTACTGTATTGATGTTGAGGCACGGACTTCATGTTCTGCGTCTTAGTATTACACGAGTGGTTATGATTAGCCTCGCGTCTGGAGTATAGACTCTGTTCTCTGATGACTTGTCTTCAATGGTTTTTAGACATTTTATAGAACCCCCTCCAAAGTTTTCAAAACTCCGGTTGACTGAGACGGATTTCGAAATACTTTAGACTTTTCTTCTAGAAGCGATGCTCTCAAGACTGGACTAACAATCTTCTGAAATATCTTGAGCTTGATCTTATCTGAATTTTAGTCTCCGTGAGTGTACTGTTAAACTCTTTGAAGCCACCATAAATGATCGTTGTGAGTGTCTGGATACGCAATCCGGATCTCTTAGGTACTCTTAGCTGGTTGTTATTGAACTCGGGGGAATAGTCACCTGCTTGTGCCAGTGTACTGTTGAACTGATTGCAGAAGTAAAGACTGTACGCAAGTTTTGTAGACGCGGAGGTCATACTGTCTTGGAAACGTGGACCTCATCTGCAGTAGAAATGTGACTCTTATTTTACTGGAGAGACGCGAATATTGAAGTGGAGACGCAGCTCTCGTTTTGTTGAAGCAACGTGGACTTCAAGGTGGTGACGTCGTCCTTCTTTAAAGAGACGCGGTCCTGTTAAACTCGAGACTCGCGTTCTGAGGGATATTGCCATGTGTCGGCGGGTTGGGTGGAGCTCGAAGAGACGTTGTTCTTTTGATACGCGAGGTTCGTGTTTGAGGCGCGCTACCACGTGTCAGGCGGAGCTCGAAGAGACGTTGTTCTCTTAATACGCGAGATTCGCGTTTGAGGCGCACTGCCATACGTCAGGTGGAGATTGTGCTCGAGATATGTGCTGCGTATCTTGGTGGATTGCTGTGTTTATAAAAGACATCAGTTTTTTAAGAGTCATCATTAGACTCTTGTTCTTCTCTACTGAGCTTCGCGTCTAGGGCTTTCAGAACTCTTTAAGCAAAGCTCCAAGCTTTTTCTTCCTTTCTTCTTCTACAAAGAATTTACGGTTGAAATGGCTCCAAAAACAAAACCTGTGGCTTCGTTCTCGAGCGCTGTCACTCCAGAGGTACAAATAGGTGACTCTTCCACACAGGAGGCCCCCATTCAGGTAGTAAAACCATTTGGATTGGTTTACACCATTAAGAAACTTGACGAGTTATCTTAACTCTTAAGTCTCTTTTGAATTGAACTGCCAACGAGAGGCTCACGCCAGCGTTTTTGACATTTAGACGCGGCTCTGGTATGTTGAGAGAAACACGGCTCTGAGTTATCAGGAGCGACGCGACTCTGAAGTGCTGAGAGAGACGCGGCTCTCGCTCGTTGAGAAGACGCGATTCTGAGCCATTGAGAGAAACGCAACTCTGGTCCGTTGAGAGAAACGCGGCCCTGAGTTATTGAGAGATGCGGCTGTGATCTGTTAAGAGAAATGCAAGCCTGCGTTCTTCAGTCTGAAGGAGGGGAAGCAGCCTTCAGGCTCATGAAGGGACACAGATTTCAGAACACGGCCTTTGAGGTGTCGCATGCTAGATCCTTCAATGCGAAGTTGGCGTTGACAGTTGGGGACGCGTGTTGTTGAAAATTCCCGAAGCAAAAATTCACGTGTCTCATCCAGACTGGATCTGATATTCACGTAGCGAATTAAGGCTATTAATTCTGGCCTTTAAGAATGGCTTTGATTTTTATTCCATTAATTACAGGCCATTTTAGTGAGCTTATAAATAGGCCCTAGCCTCTTAACAGTCATTTATCTTGACTGTTTTCCTTCGTAAGCATGTGCTCTGAGAAATATCATCTTGATTGTTCTCCTTCCCTTCAAGGGATGTGTTCTGAAGAACAAAAAGAACCTAAAACTTTCATGCTTTCTTTCAATCTTGTTCGAAGATTATAACTGTTAAGTGATTTCAAGATTAAAAGCATTGTTTTAAGTGCTTTCATGGTCGTGCCTTGACAAATAAAGTCCAACTTCTTGAAAATTCTTCTTCGGGTAGGAACTGGCTTTTGCCATGATAAGGCTTAGTTTCTCTGAAGTTCTGTCATCCCCGTCCATGAAGAAACTCCGTCTCTTGATCTCTTTCTGAAATCTTTTCCTTGGGATTCATGCGTTCTTGCTCTGCAAACACGCCTTTCACATTACTTGATTAAACACGAGGTTATTGGCTTCAAAGTCTAAGTCTCAAGTTCTTCATACGCGAGTGTGGTGAACTCTGTGTTTAAGTCTTGAAACGCGAGTTTTGCGTATGAAGCTCGTGTTTGGGGTTCTTGTCTTAGAGAATTTTATGTCTGCTCTTTCGAGCTCTCTGGATGTGAATGTAATAAGCCATACGTCTCAGACGCGAGTGTGGCGAACTTTGCATCTTGAAGTTACCTCAGGCAGTTTTTAAGACCCGCATCTGTGTCTTTGATTTATGCCTTACGTCTCACATATCAGACGCGAGTCTAACACCAGACTGTGTTTGGATCCATATTTTCTATCCCTGCGTCGGTTAAATCTGCGTCCAAAGTTCATGACTTCAGCCTCGTGTTTGTGCTTCTGACTTGTTGTTTGTCTTTGTAGAATTTTAACCTTTGGGTTTTTGTTTCTTGCAGGTTTTGGCCATATCGATAGTGCTAGTTCTAGCGTCTTTGTCGGGTTCATGGGAGAATATTTGAACTGGCCAGCTTATTCGATTGGCGAGCACTCGGGGAGTCAGAGCTCCTATCCAAGGGCGTGCCGGGTTCATGAAAGAATATTTGGACTGGCCAGCTTGTTCGATTGGCTAGCACTCGGGGAGTCAGAGCTCCTGTCCAAGGGCGAGAAAGATCGCACAGTTCTCGATACACATCAAGACATTATTGGACATGATGCACCAGTAATGTCTTGGATCCTTCCTGGGTCACAGTGAGTATGGCGCATCTAAAGGTTACAGGAAAGAGGACGTCACCAGTAAGATCTCGGATCCTCACTTCACCAATCTTACTCAAAGAGGTGACAGTGACGAAAAACTCATGCTCATTAGATGACTTTCTGGAAGCTTCCCATTAAGCGAAGGATTACGGCCTTATGAAGACCTTCGCACCAGTTGGTCGGGTGAAATCCGAATGCTCCCTGCATTTCGACCTTGAGAAGCACCATTGTTCTCAAGAGGAGAGAAAGTTGATCTGACATTCTCGGCCACAGTCAAGAGGACGAGCCATATGCATCTTTAATGTTTCGAGGAGTGAGTGCAACCTTTCACTGAGAAAGAGGGACCTCTTTGTACTCCTTTGTTGTAACACTCAATCTTAATGTATACGAGAGTGTTTTGTATCACTTTCATATTTTTTGAATATCAATAAAAGTGACACTTTTTTGATATGTCTTGAATTCCTCTTTTGTATTGAAAATCAGACAAGCAGAAGTGATTACCTTTGATTCGCTAGAAATATAACATTTTAACTTAGTAAGTCATAGTTGGGAAAATTCCATTTCAGGAATTCAAGTTTACTGCCAGAGGTGTGATATTAACTTGATAGGAGTGGGATGATTTCTGTGGACTTGTCAATCCACTGATGAGAATGGTTTCTGTGGACTTATCAATCCAGAGGATTATGACTGAGTATTCATCAGAGGTTTAGTATTAACATAATTAAAACTCAGTTGGGGATTGATGAAAAACACTATTAAAGGTATGATATTAACGTAACAGTGATTTTAAGTGGACCTGTCATTCTATTGACGAGAATACAAGTAAGACTAGACCCACTGGGGATCTAAGAAAGTTTTTACCATTAGAGGTGTGATATTAACTTAACGAGTTGGATTGAATCTTATCAGAGGTGTAATATTAACTTGACAAGGATGTGAGCTAGAGGTGTGATGTTAACTTAGCTCCACAGGAATTTCAGTTTTGTTTGGGAAAATCGAAAATATCACTGTCATAGGTGTAGTGTTAAACTTCGCAGTGGAGGTAATGCTGGAGGTGTAATTTTAAACTTGGCATTAGTCACCTCGACTTTGATATGAAAGTTTGAGGGAAAGTCATTGTAATAGGTGTATTGTTGAACTTAATAATGAACTGAATGCTAGAGGTGTGATGTTAAACTTTAGCATCGCTCATCTCAGCTTCGATAAGGAAGCTTAAGGAAAAGTGACTGTCAGAGGTTTAATATTGAACTTGGCAGCAACTTAATCACTGTTAGAGGGTAGTGTTAACTTAACAATAATTTGTCAGAGGTATGATATTAACATGACAGTAGTTGATTGGAATATGAGCAATTTTGAGGACTTGTCATCCTATTGATGATTGACAAGTGGAGTTTGAAATGTCAGAGGTGTAGTGTTAACTTGTTAAGAATTAATTTACGATATGAGTAATTTTGAGGACTTGTCATTCTATTGATGAGAATTGACAAATGGAGTTTGGAATGTCAGAGGTGTAGTATTAACTTGATAAGAATTAATTTGCGATATGAGCAATTTTGAGGACTTGTCATTCTATTGATGAGAATTGACAGGTGGAGTTTGGAATGTCAGAGGTGTAGTGTTAACTTGATAAGAATTGATTTACGATATGAGCACTTTTAGAACTTGTCATTCTATTAATGAGAATTGACAAGTGGAGTTTGAAATGTCAGAGATGCAGTGTTAACTTGATAAGAATTGATTTACGATATGAGCAATTTTGAGGACTTGTCACTCCATGCAAGGGAGAGACAAGTGAAGTTCGTACTCGCTGGGGAGTATTGTAACTTTTCACTATTAGATGTGTAGTATTAAACTTAACAATGATTGAGCTTGTGGACCTACCACTCTATGGGAGAGAATTGGTAGGAGACTTTGATGAAAAATAAAATGAATTGTCAGATGTGTAATATTAACGTGACATTCATTGATTTTTAGGGATATGGGAGGCTCGCCGTTAGAGTTATAATATTAACTTAACTACGGAGATTTAAATAAGTTTCGTTGTCAGAGGTTTAATATTAACTTGACTGAATCCGCTGGGGATCGGGAAATCTGATTTGTCAGAGGTTTACTATTAACGTGACAAGTCTTAACTCATTTCATTAGAGAAATGAACACATGTATTTTTGTGGCCCTACCATTCTGTGGGTGAGAATTAGTAGGAGATTTTGGAGGTGAGGGTGGGACCAAGTCCCTTAGGATTTTTAGCAAACCCTCAGCTATCAACGGATTTGGTGTGCCTTTACCAACTACCGTTTGAGTTGGGCTAGCCATGCTATTCCCCTCAGTATGGTGAGTTGTCGAAGACCTATATTGGACTTAAAAGCTAACATTTTACTCTTTCCTTAGCCATCAGAGGCATCAGATGTCCATAGATAAACTAGAGAAGAGTAATGAGGCTAAAACTGAAGTCTTGCATGTTGTATCTTCTTTCAATGTTTACATTATGCATCACGATGTAACCAGTGTTCGATCGGATCGACACTGATCGACCATAATATGATCAGTTGAAGAAAGAGAGAAACTTTTCTTCGGCGCTCTTCCAAACATCTTGGATATGGGGTTTTTGATCAGAGGTGTAATGTTAACTTGATCATAAGAAGAATCCTATTAAGGATAGTACTTCTTCAAAAATCTGTCGTTGATCGGCATCATAAGTGTACGCTGTTTGGGGTTATAAGGCAGTATGTTTCATTTAAGTAGACCGTCTCCACTATAAATGGTCCTTCCCACTTGGGCAGGAATTGTCCTCTGGTCTTATGCGTCATCACCATGGGTCTTCTTACGGCTAAGATAAGGTTACCTTTCTTGAAAGTCTGCTCCTTGACTTTTTTGTTGAAGACTCTGGTAATTCGAGCTTGATAGAGCTCGATTTGCTATTGAGCTTGCAGGCGTTTATCATTGTAACACCCCGTTCCTGAAATACATACTTAGATATGTATTCTGATTTTTCTATCATATTTTGTTGATTTAATTTTGTATTTATTTTTGTTTTATGATTATTTGTGCGATTGTTTTATATTGGAATCGGATTCGTGGGCTCGGAGTCAGCCCTAGTCTAAACGGGGACCTGATCCTAGTATATTGCTCGGTTTGGTCTTTTCAGTAGTCAGATTTGATCGGTTTTAGTTTCAAAAATCATTTTCTAATATTTTAGATTTTTCATGATTTTCTGAAAATTTTCAGAATTATTTGCAAAATCTTCAAAACCGGTGTCGACCAGTATCGCTGAAAGATTCCAAGATTTTTAATTTGAAAATCAAATAGAATTTCTCGAATTTAATTTCACCAAGTATCTTAAAATAATATTTTCTATTTTTGAGAATTTTTCGGAGCAACTCTGAAACAGTCAATTTTTACCCGCATTAAAATAATATTTCTTTTTTCTCTTTCTTTTTCTTTTCCCTTTCTTTCTTCTGCACCTGCTCTCGTACCCTCCCCCATTCCCTGCCAACGAACCAGATCAGCTGCACCACTACCCACTCCTTCTCCCGTACTCTCCTCTCCCTCTCCCTCTCTTTATTTTTCCTTTCTTCCTTCTTTTCTTCCCATCTTCTTCATTCCTCCTTCTCTCCCGCCAACACATCTCCTCTCTCTCCATCCCTTGGCTCCACCGTCGGCCAACACTAGACCCGTCGTCGGCGTCTCCTCTCCAGCCATCTCCTTCACCAACAACCCAAGGAACTTTTCTCTTCTTCTTCATCACCTTCCATCTCCAACAACAAAAACTAACTCCAACAACATCACCATCTTCACCACCATCACCTTCTTCCTTCTCTTCCACCATGGCCGGCCACCACCACCACCACCACCTAGGCGGACCATCTTCCCCTTAAGCACCCCTCTTCTCTTCTTCACTTTCCTCCTCTTCAATTTTCACTCCTCGTTCTCCAATTTCCCCAAAACTCATCACCATCACCTTTATCTTCTTCTTCAATCCACCATCAATCCACCTCCTCCACTTCCAACACCCCAACCACTATCTCCTCATCCTCCTCTAACTCCCCAACACCACCACTGTAACACCCCGCTCCCGGGATACGTACTTAGCTGCGTATTCAGATTTTTCGATCGTATTTTTCGGTTTACTTCTTGTATTTGTTTTGTATTATGAATTATTTACATGAACGTTTTGTCTTGGATTTGGATTCGTGGACTCGGAGTCAGCCCTAGTCTGAACCGAGGGCCCGATCCTAGGGTATTACTCGATTTGGTCATTCTGGTATTCCGATTTAACCAATTTCAGTTTTGAACATCATTTTCCAATATTCTAGATTTTCTATGATTTTCTGGAATTTTCCTCAATTAAGTTGGAAATCTTCAAAACCGGTGTCGGCCAGTGCCGCTGACCGATTCCCGGATTTTTAGTTTACAAACTAATTGGAATTACTAAAAGTGTCTTTAGGCATTATTCCTTAAAATCATATTTTCTACCTAAATACTTTTTCTGAGGATTTTATGAATTTATGAAATTCCACCGGATTCGGTATCGGCCAGTATCGCTGGTTGATTCCAGGATTTTTAGTTTACAATCGGAGTTGAATTTCTGGATTCCGCTTTCACTTTACTTCTTAAAATCATATTTTCTTCTTTAATACATTTTCTGGGATTTTTCAGAATTTATCAAATCCGGCCGACCCGGTGTAGACTGGTATCGGCGGTTGGCTTCCGGATTTTTAATTTGAAAACGGGATTTTATTTCTGAAAACCGATTTCATATTATTCCTCAGGATAACGTTTTCTACCTCCGGGTATTTTTGGGGATTTTTCTGGAACAGTCGATTTTTCGCGACCATATTATAATATTATTATTTTCCTTCCGAACTTGTCTTTTCTTCTCTTTCCTTTCCCTTCTCCCAACAACCCAGCAGCCCACTCCCCTCCACGTGGGCCGCATCCCATCACCATCACTCCCTCTCTCATCAATCACATCCCCATCATCTCTTCTCTTTCTTTTTCTATTTCTTTTCCTTTTCTTTCTTTACTCCTCTCATTTCCTTCTCCTTCTTCTTCTCCTCCAAGAGATCCAACCGACCCCAACCGGCCACCACCACCGCACCTCACCGCCGGCGCTCCGGCCATGACGCCGGCGAGGACCCCCAAACTCCGGCCAAGCTTCACCTCCTCCATTTCCTTCCTCTTCAAGATTCCTCACCATCTCCACCTTCCTCTTCTTCTTCATCATCCCCAAATCCACCATCTCCTCCACCCAAACACCACCACTACATCACCCAACTCCTCTTCTTCCTCCCATCTCCTCCAATTCCTCCACCACACCTCCAATCAACCACAAATTCACCAAACCCACCATCACCACAAAACCAAACCCGAATTCCCCTTTCCCCTCTTCCTCTTTGGGGTGGCCGGAGCCACCCCTGGTCTTGGGCGCCGCCGGCGGTGGCCGGCGGCCGCGGGCAGCCAGGGGCCCACCTGGGCCCCTGTGCTCGGGCTGAGAGGGGCAAGCCCCCTCTCTGTTTCTCTCTGTTGAGGGGGGCAACAGCCCCCCTCTTTCCCTGCTGGAGGGGGGCAACAGCCCCCCTCCTGTGAGCTGTTGAGGGGGCTGCCGCCCCCTCCTTCCTCTTCCGGTGGCCGGCGCCGCCCGGCGCCGCCACAGGGCCGGCGGCCAGGCCGGGCGCCCCCAAGTGGGGGCGCTGTGCGGGATCCAGAGGGGGGCAGCAGCCCCCCTTCTTTTGTTTTCTCTCCCATGGCCCCCCCACTCTTTCTCTCTCCTGGGTCCCTCTCTCTCCCTTGGATTTCTCTCTCTCTCTCTCTCTCTCTCTCTTGTTGACTCTCTCCCTCTTTCCTATTCTCACTCTCACTCTCTCCTGTTCTCACTCCCTCTCTTTCTCTCTCCTGCCTTCATCTCTCTCTCTCTCTCTTGGACCTCTCACTCTCTTTCCTGAGTCTCTCTCTCTCTTCCTGGTTCCTCTTCCTGTTCGTCTTCTCCATTTGGACATGACCCTTTCAGGGCCGGCCCCTCCTTTGGATTGGGGCCGCGTTCTTCTCTGTTGGCAAGACTTGGGGCCGGTACCCTCCTTTTGGATTGGGGCCGAACTTCCCTTCGTCGGGCGCAGCAAGGAATCTTGTCGGCGAGTGATTTTCCTCGCCAAGACATTCCTAACGCGGATCTCACCCTGCGTCTAGGCAATCCCTTAACGCGCTCCGCGCGTTTCTGTATTGACGCGACGCAGAACCCACGTCCGCGTCCGCGTTTCCCTCGCGTCCGCACTTGAACGCAGATCTCGCGTTTGAGGCATCTATGCGACGCGAATCCCGCGTCTGCTATCCCGCGTCTGCTATTCTTGCGACGCGAACCCCGCGTCTGCTATTCCTGCATCTGTGATTCCCGCGTCTGCTATTCCCGCGACGCGACTCCCGCGTCTGCGACCCTCGCGTTTCACTTCCCAAACCCGCGTTTCCCTGAGTCTCTTTCTCTCTCTAAGTTTCTCCCTCTTCCTCTCTCTAACTCTTTCTCTCTCCTCTTCACTTTCTCTCTCCTCATAAATATATACTATTTTATGGCGCGTGCGCGAGTTCCATGGATTCCAGACTTTCGGCTTTCCGGTGATTTAGGCGAGTGTTCTCGCTCTCGCCTCCATTTGGGTCGACATGTGTTTTACTCCATGTTTACATGTATTATGTATTGGGCTGAGTCCCTATAATTGTGTATGGCCGAGTGCCAGTATCTGGACATGTATTGCTCTGTGACGAATGCTTGTACTAGGGTAGTTTCCTTCTTGTACATATACCATGCCTGTGATGTATTGTACTGCCTTATACCATACTTGGCTTCCGGACCCTTCAACCTCCGGTCACTCACTATCTCGAAAGAGAGGTGATTGGGATCGGCAGGTCTCTCAGTTCAGCCTCCGGTCCCTCACTGTCTCGAAAGAGGCGTGATTGGGATCGTCAGGTTTCTCAGCTCCGCCTGGTGAGCATGCTTGGTGCTCAGTGCTTTATTCACTAAATTCGTTTAGGCGAGTTGCTGCCGGATTCTCTACTCGTATCTTAATCCGAGTATCCCGGTAACCTCGCCAAGCGCATTAGTGTCTAAACTCTGTTCGCTGCCTGTGTCTCCAGCTTGTTCAGCTCCGTCTGGTTATCATGATCAGCGTTCAGCACTTTACCACTAGATTCGTCTAGGCGAGTTGCTGCCGGATTTACCGTTCGTACTTCAGTCGAGTCGTCCCGGTAACCTCGCCAGACGCTCCAGTGTTAAATACTATTTGCTGTCTGTACTTCCAGCTTGCTCAGCTCCGCTTGGTTGTGCTCAGCTACTATTCTACCACCGTGTCATTTCTTCATACCTGTCATTTCTGCATGTTACTATTTAACACATGTATATCACCTGTCAACTGATTCGCTATCACCTAACACCTGACATGCTACCTCTTGGCAAGACCTCTTGTTATGATATGACTTGCCACCGGATTATTATCAATCTCTTGACATGACTTGTCACCTGCCAAATATCATCATCCTGTCATGCTATCACTTGACACCCAGCATGATATACTTGACCTGTGATTATCACATTTACGGGAACCCTGTCTTGTTATCCTGTACTATGTACAGTGACCTGATATCCTGTATCATGATCAGTGACCTGTTATCCTGTATTATATACAGTGACCTGAACTCCTGAATTCCTGATCATGTCCTGCTCTTGTTATTCCCGTAAATTAATAATTAATCTAATAATTCATAAAAGGAACCACTTGCATTGGGTCGGGGGAAACTTGCGGATATCAATATGTGTTCGTGTTTACAGTGGTATTAGGCATGTTGTGCAACTAAAACTTCCGGTCTGACCTGTGGGCCTCCAGGCGACCGAGGGGAGTGCTGGCTCCCTCCTTCCTGGTACCATCATGATAAGGGCATCCATAAGTCCCTCCTGTTTGCCTTGCGGTGGGTTCCGTCACCAAGCAACGGAACAATCCTGGGCCGTGGTCCCGGGTATGTACGGGACCCACTGTAAACATAGTTCGTTGATACCCCCGCTGGTTTCCAATAACAACCTTGCTTTACTCGGATATGGATCTATGTGTGCTGGGACGCTAGTTCACATAGCTAGATATCAGGGTAAGACGAGTAATAATAAAGTGTCTAATAACCGGCTCTTTAAGTTGTAAGTAGAGGTATGTGGAATGGGACGCATACTGAAGCCTGCAGCTTAAACGGCTTTGAATCTGTGATATGCCTTACCATATTGCTTGTACTGATTTTACATCGGATTTCCGGTTTTATGGTTATTATAATATTAACTGCTCATACTCTGCTTTATCCCTTGTATCCACCTGCCTCCTGTTCATTAACTTATCATGCACTGAGTACAGTCGGGTTGTATGTGCTTGGATTTTGGTAACATGAGATAAAGGTATATAGATGAGGGTTTCCTTGTTTGGATTATTCCTTCGATGTACTAGTCTCATGGAGCCGTGATCTGAAACCATACAATCAGATTTGCTCGTCCTCGGCTTTATTTGGTTTATCGCTTTACATATACTTACCCTTGCTCGCCACTTGGCTTTTGCTTCACCACTCGCCTGGGGAGTTTCATCTGACTCCCCTGGATCTTCATGTCCAGGTCATGGAGCTTGGAGCGTGTGGATTCTTCCAGTTGCTGATCAGAGTGGCGCAGCGGTAGCGTGGATCTCCAGCAGATCATCCTGAGCTCTATTCTTCCAGGCCCCCTGTGTGCCTCTCGAGTTTTCCTTTTGTAAACTCGTGAGTGCCCTTTTGTACTATTCATCCATGTACATCTGCTTGTAATCTCGCAATTGCGCATATCAGTGATGTAATATTCATGTAATATTGGATCACCTCTGGTGATAACTTTGTAATTGTACTCATATGTTGGAATGTATAATGCACCACTTGCTTCCGTACTCTGATTCTTGCCTGTACTGATGCTTAGCGTATATACGTGAAGGTACTTCTGACTTGCGTATATACGTTGCAGTAATGTCTCCGTATCCGCCAGGATCGGGGCGTTATAGGTTGGTATCAGAGCTTAGGCTCTCCATCCTCAGTACGTCCAGATGGCAAATTAATGGTAAAGAAATTTGCAACTGGAATGCATGAGTCCTGATTATACAATCCAACTACAAGTACAGAGTTATCTATTTTCTTGATCATCTTTCCTTTGATCCCTAATTCTTCCTATCTTTCCCGGTTTTGGTTTTTCGAAGCCCTTATACCAACTTAAGATATGGATATACTAGAGCGGTAGTGGCTGGTCCTGAATGAAGCTATGATGTGATCTCTTCGGCCAACTCTATGAGGCTCGGGTATTCTCTGGATTGATCTCGAACGGGTTATCTTTCAGAAGTTAATAGTCGGGATTCTCTATGGATATTCTACATTCTCTGCTATATCTTTCAGAGTGATCGATGCCTGGTATTCGGAATTCTCAATTATCGGTCTTCTTTATTATGCTCAGGACTATCAGGGTTTTCTTTACCTTGGTGTTCTGGCTCATTCTCAGAGTGATATTAAGTATGCAGTACAGCGGGAATTCTATTGCAAAGCTGTGGTATCAGTCAGTATTATTCGGCATCGTTCGGAGATTTATACAGTCAGTAGTGCAGAGAACGTCTATATTCTGACTATTGATCAGTCAACTTGAGGGCCCTACCTATAGTGCTTCATATCTTAATTGGTATAATTCCACCCTTGTCCCCTTTGTGTTCATTTTACCCCTTATCGAAATTGCGAGGACGCAATTTTTTGTAAGGTGGATGGAATGTAACACCCCGCTCCGGGATACGTACTTAGTTGCGTATTCAGATTTTTCGATCGTATTTTTCGGTTTACTTCTTGTATTTGTTTTGTATTATGAATTATTTACATGAACGTTTTGTCTTGGATTTGGATTCGTGGACTCGGAGTCAGCCCTAGTCTGAACCGAGGGCCCGATCCTAGGGTATTACTCCATTTGGTCATTCTGCTATTCCGATTTAACCAATTTCAGTTTTGAACATCATTTTCCAATATTCTAGATTTTCTATGATTTTCTAGAATTTTTCTCAATTAAGTTGGAAATCTTCAAAACCGGTGTCGGCCAGTGCCGCTGACCGATTCCCGAATTTTTAGTTTACAAACTAATTAGAATTACTAAAAGTGTCTTTAGGTATTATTCCTTAAAATCATATTTTCTACCTAAATACTTTTTCTGAGGATTTTATGAATTTATGAAATTTCCACCGGATTCGGTATCGGCCAGTATCGCTGGTTGATTCCAGGATTTTTAGTTTACAATCGGAGTTGAATTTTTGGATTCCGCTTTCACTTTACTTCTTAAAATCATATTTTCTTCTTAATACATTTTCTGGGATTTTTCAGAATTTATCAAAATCCGGCCGACCCGGTGTAGACCGGTATCGGCGGTTGGCTTCGGATTTTTAATTTGAAAACGGGATTTTATTTCTGAAAACCGATTTCATATTATTCCTCAGGATAATGTTTTCTACCTCCGGGTATTTTTGGGATTTTTCTGGAACAGTCGATTTTTCGCGACCATATTATAATATTATTATTTTCCTTCCGAACTTGTCTTTTCTTCTCTTTCCTTTCCCTTCTCCCAACAACCCAGCAGCCCACTCCCCTCCACGTGGGCCGCATCCCATCACCATCACTCCCTCTCTCATCAATCACATCCCCATCATCTCTTCTCTTTCTTTTTCTATTTCTTTTCCTTTTCTTTCTTTACTCCTCTCATTTCCTTCTCCTTCTTCTTCTCCTCCAAGAGATCCAACCGACCCCAACCGGCCACCACCACCGCACCTCACCGCCGGCGCTCCGGCCATGACGCCGGCGAGGACCCCCAAACTCCGGCCAAGCTTCACCTCCTCCATTTCCTTCCTCCTCAAGATTCCTCACCATCTCCACCTTCCTCTTCTTCTTCATCATCCCCAAATCACCATCTCCTCCACCCAAACACCACACTACATCACCCAACTCCTCTTCTTCCTCCCATCTCCTCCAATTCCTCCACCACACCTCCAATCAACCACAAATTCACCAAACCCACCATCACCACAAAACCAAACCCGAATTCCCCTTTCCCCTCTTCCTCTTTGGGGTGGCCGGAGCCACCCTGGTCTTGGGCGCCGCGGCGGTGGCCGGCGGCCGCGGGCAGCCAGGGGCCCACCTGGGCCCCTGTGCTCGGGCTGAGAGGGGGGCAAGCCCCCTCTCTGTTTCTCTCTGTTGAGGGGGGCAACAGCCCCCCTCTTTCCCTGCTGGAGGGGGGCAACAGCCCCCCTCCTGTGAGCTGTTGAGGGGGCTGCCGCCCCCTCCTTCCTCTTCCGGTGGCCGGCGCCGCCCGGCGCCGCCACAGGGCCGGCGGCCAGGCCGGGCGCCCCCAAGTGGGGGCGCTGTGCGGGATCCAGAGGGGGGCAGCAGCCCCCCTTCTTTTGTTTTCTCTCCCATGGGCCCCCCCACTCTTTCTCTCTCCTGGGTCCCTCTCTCTCCCTTGGATTTCTCTCTCTCTCTCTCTCTCTTGTTGACTCTCTCCCTCTTTCCTATTCTCACTCTCACTCTCTCCTGTTCTCACTCCCTCTCTTTCTCTCTCCTGCCTTCATCTCTCTCTCTCTCTCTCTTGGACCTCTCACTCTCTTTCCTGAGTCTCTCTCTCTCTTCCTGGTTCCTCTTCCTGTTCGTCTTCTCCATTTGGACATGACCCTTTCAGGGCCGGCCCCTCCTTTTTGATTGGGGCCGCGTTCTTCTCTGTTGGCAAGACTTGGGGCCGGTACCCTCCTTTTGGATTGGGGCCGAACTTCCCTTCGTCGGGCGCAGCAAGGAATCTTGTCGGCGAGTGATTTTCCTCGCCAAGACATTCCTAACGCGGATCTCACCCTGCGTCTAGGCAATCCCTTAACGCGCTCCGCGCGTTTCTGTATTGACGCGACGCAGAACCCACGTCCGCGTCCGCGTTTCCCTCGCGTCCGCACTTGAACGCAGATCTCGCGTTTGAGGCATCTATGCGACGCGAATCCCGCGTCTGCTATCCCGCGTCTGCTATTCTTGCGACGCGAAACCCGCGTCTGCTATTCCTGCATCTGTGATTCCCGCGTCTGCTATTCCCGCGACGCGACTCCCGCGTCTGCGACCCTCGCGTTTCACTTCCCAAACCCGCGTTTCCTGAGTCTCTTTCTCTCTCTAAGTTTCTCCCTCTTCCTCTCTCTAACTCTTTCTCTCTCCTCTTCACTTTCTCTCTCCTCATAAATATATACTATTTTATGGCGCGTGCGCGAGTTCCATGGATTCCAGACTTTCGGCTTTCGGTGATTTAGGCGAGTGTTCTCGCTCTCGCCTCCATTTGGGTCGACATGTGTTTTACTCCATGTTTACATGTATTATGTATTGGGCTGAGTCCCTATAATTGTGTATGGCCGAGTGCCAGTATCTGGACATGTATTGCTCTGTGACGAATGCTTGTACTAGGGTAGTTTCCTTCTTGTACATATACCATGCCTGTGATGTATTGTACTGCCTTATACCATACTTGGCTTCCGGACCCTTCAACCTCCGGTCACTCACTATCTCGAAAGAGAGGTGATTGGGATCGGCAGGTCTCTCAGTTCAGCCTCCGGTCCCTCACTGTCTCGAAAGAGGCGTGATTGGGATCGTCAGGTTTCTCAGCTCCGCCTGGTGAGCATGCTTGGTGCTCAGTGCTTTATTCACTAAATTCGTTTAGGCGAGTTGCTGCCAGATTCTCTACTCGTATCTTAATCCGAGTATCCCGGTAACCTCGCCAAGCGCATTAGTGTCTAAACTCTGTTCGCTGCCTGTGTCTCCAGCTTGTTCAGCTCCGTCTGGTTATCATGATCAGCGTTCAGCACTTTACACTAGATTCGTCTAGGCGAGTTGCTGCCGGATTTACCGTTCGTACTTCAGTCGAGTCGTCCGGTAACCTCGCCAGACGCTCCAGTGTTAAATACTGTTTGCTGTCTGTACTTCCAGCTTGCTCAGCTCCGCTTGGTTGTGCTCAGCTACTATTCTACCACCGTGTCATTTCTTCATACCTGTCATTTCTGCATGTTACTATTTAACACATGTATATCACCTGTCAACTGATTCGCTATCACCTAACACCTGACATGCTGCCTCTTGGCAAGACCTCTTGTTATGATATGACTTGCCACCGGATTATTATCAATCTCTTGACATGACTTGTCACCTGCCAAATATCATCATCCTGTCATGCTATCACTTGACACCCAGCATGATATACTTGACCTGTGATTATCACATTTACGGGAACCCTGTCTTGTTATCCTGTACTATGTACAGTGACCTGATATCCTGTATCATGATCAGTGACCTGTTATCCTGTATTATATACAGTGACCTGAACTCCTGAATTCCTGATCATGTCCTGCTCTTGTTATTCCCGTAAATTGATAATAATCTAATAATTCATAAAAGGAACCACTTGCATTGGGTCGGGGGAAACTTGCGGATATCAATATGTGTTCGTGTTTACAGTGGTATTAGGCATGTTGTGCAACTAAAACTTCCGGTCTGACCTGTGGGCCTCCAGGCGACCGAGGGGAGTGCTGGCTCCCTCCTTCCTGGTACCATCATGATAAGGGCATCCATAAGTCCCTCCTGTTTGCCTTGCGGCGGGTTCCGTCACCAAGCAACGGAACAATCCTGGGCCGTGGTCCCGGGTATGTACGGGACCCACTGTAAACATAGTTCGTTGATACCCCCGCTAGTTTCCAATAACAACCTTGCTTTACTCGGATATGGATCTATGTGTGCTGGGACGCTAGTTCACATAGCTAGATATCAGGGTAAGACGAGTAATAATAAAGTGTCTAATAATCGGCTCTTTAAGTTGTAAGTAGAGGTATGTGGAATGGGACGCATACTGAAGCCTGCAGCTTAAACGGCTTTGAATCTGTGATATGCCTTACCATATTGCTTGTACTGGTTTTACATCGGATTTCTGGTTTATGGTTATTATAATATTAACTGCTCATACTCTGCTTTATCCCTTGTATCCACCTGCCTCCTGTTAATTAACTTATCATGCACTGAGTACAGTCGGGTTGTATGTGCTTGGATTTTGGTAACATGAGATAAAGGTATATAGATGAGGGTTTCCTTGTTTGGATTATTCCTTCGATGTACTAGTCTCATGGAGCCGTGATCTGAAACCATACAATCAGATTTGCTCGTCCTCGGCTTTATTTGGTTTATCGCTTTACATATACTTACCCTTGCTCGCCACTTGGCTTTTGCTTCACCACTCGCCTGGGGAGTTTCATCTGACTCCCCTGGATCTTCATGTCCAGGTCATGGAGTTTGGAGCGTGTGGATTCTTCCAGTTGCTGATCAGAGTGGCGCAGCGGTAGCGTGGATCTCCAGCAGATCATCCTGAGCTCTATTCTTCCAGGCCCCCTGTGTGCCTCTCGAGTTTTCCTTTTGTAAACTCGTGAGTGCCCTTTTGTACTATTCATCCATGTACATCTGCTTGTAATCTCGCAATTGCGCATATCAGTGATGTAATATTCATGTAATATTGGATCACCTCTGGTGATAACTTTGTAATTGTACTCATATGTTGGAATGTATAATGCACCACTTGCTTCCGTACTCTGATTCTTGCCTGTACTGATGCTTAGCGTATATACGTGAAGGTACTTCTGACTTGCGTATATACGTTGCAGTAATGTCTCCGTATCCGCCAGGATCGGGGCGTTACAACCACCTTCAATCAACACACCACGACCAACAACCATCAACCAACAACAACAACAAACAACAACATCAATAACTCCCCCCTCTCCTCTACCCAAGGGGCGCCGCTGGCTGCCCCTCCGGCGGTGCCACCGCCCAGGCCGCCGGCCAAGCCTTCCCTTCTTCTCTCTTCTTTCTTCTTTCTTCCTTTCTTTCTTTTCTTTTTCTTTCTTTTCCCTTCTTTCCTTTTTACCCCTGCTTTTCCTCAAACTATCTCCCTTACCCCTCTACTATTTCCAGCATACTCTCTCTCTCCACCAACTCTCTCCCACTCTCTATCTTTCTCTCCCTTTTTCATTCTTTTCTCTCTCCTGTCTTTCCCTCTCTAACTCTCTTTAAAATTTATTAATAATTATATATTTTAAGATTATATATTTTATATATGGATTGGTAGCGTGCATTTGGTGTTCGCGGATTTTTCGGACTCTAACTCGGTATTGCGTTCCAGTTTTAGGCGAGTACTTTTCTTGTGTTGCTTCATGCTTTGCTATCATCATTTCATATTTAGTGATTGTTATTTTAACATCCATTGCATGATATACTGATATGCGAATGTCTTGTTACCATCGTTACATGCCTAATAATTGTTATCCTGCTTTTTAATACATGATGTCTCATATGCGAGTTAATATATGATATGCGAGTGATTTTCTAAAATTAATATGTTATATAAATACCTATGGCCGTTATTATAACTCATTGTGCTGACATTATACTGCATCGGATGTGCTTGGATACGCTCCCCCTTCGCAGGCTTCACATAGCTAGGTAATAGATTAATCTATGTTGTTATAAATATGGTTGTGAAGAGTTTGAAATGTTTAAAATATACTGTTCTCTTGTACCATGTTACATGACCGGATGATTACCTGATATAAGATGTAACTTTGTATTCAACTCACCTGATACCGACATGTAATTATCTAACACTGAAATGTTATACTTGATACCTGATCACTGATACTGATATCTGACACCGGGTTACTTGACATGTTATCACTTGACACCTGATATCTGACACCTGATATATGATACTTGACAATTGACATGCTATTACTTACTTGACATGCTTTCACATGGCACTAGTACGCTTAACCTGATGTTGTGACACCTGACTGGATTACTACTACACCTGTATTACATTGCATATTCATGATTATCACTTTTACGGAGACCTTGACATGATTATTATACTGTTACCAGACATCTGGTACTCCTAAACTCCTGTATTCCTGAACCCCTGTAACAGGGAGACTCCTTATATTATACTCCTGTTGATCCTCGTAATAGGATAATCATGGATATTGGATTATTGTGAATACCCTGTGGACATTATCACTAGAAAAATCTCTAATAATTGAATAACTTACACCGTGACGGGAGAAACTGATGGGTACCGATATAGCTTTCGTGTTATGGTGGCCATACAAATGTTGTGCAACTAAATCCTAGGATTCAACCTGGAGGCCATCAGGTGTCTCTGTGGGGTGTACTGGCAAACCTACTCCCTTACCTGCCTGCCGGGTGTGCCGTAATCTCCTGGGTATATTCCTTTGGGGAGCGGGTAACACTCTATTTCTTTTGGGTATATACTTAAGTCCTACGGGTATATAGTAAGACCCGGTACTAGCGGTACGTTCCGGCTCAGTACCAGGTACTCCTGAACCATTGTCCCGGGCATGCACAGGACCTATTCTAAACATGGTCGTCGATCCCCATCAGTTTTCAATAACTAACCTCACTCGACTTGTATGCGGAGGTATATGGTATGGGACATATACCCAAACATACAAATTGGACGAATCTTAATAATTAATAATAACATGCTACTGATATGACTAGCGGCATACTTGATTTATACTTGTGAGACCGATGACCCATTACATTATCCTGCCGCCACTTACATATGACATCTATGCTATTGTGTTGAATTACTTTGACTTGCTTATTTTGGGTTTCCATATCGTTTTCTATGCATGTTTTTCGATTCAGATTTATTGATATACATGTATTAACTTGATTTTGGATTTACTGTTTCTTTAATTTTCTTTATGTTACTTGTCATTGCCTGTACCTGTACCTGAAAACACATCACTTGATCATGTACACGTGTGAATGCTTGAGCACGCCAACTGGCTTTATCATATGTACTTGTCGGGTTGCTTTCTGACAACCCTGAATCCTCATGTCCAGATTCTGGAGTCTGAATCGTGGTGGCCTTGCTGTACCTGATCAGAATGGCGCAATGGAAGCGGATTAGCAGTTGCTTTCACGAACCCTCTTTCTACCAGCTTCCCCTTGTTCGGCTCGCGAGATTCTCATCTTACTACTCGTGAGTATTTTCCCGTATTTCATATTGTACATCCTACTTTTGCACTTCTTGGTAATCTTATATTCTTGATTTATCGTATCTTGCCCTGTGATAACTATTACTTGTACTATTATTGCTGGAATATATATTACCACTATGTTTCCGTACTTTGATTCTTACTTGTACTGATGCTTAGCTTATATATGTGAGGGTATTTTCACCCTGCGTATATACGTCGCAGTAACGTCTCCGTACCCGCGGATCGAGGCATTACAATCATCTAAAGCCTCGAGCTCCTGGGGTCGCAATCGATGCTTCTCCTCATTTCTCATCTCGTTGTCAAGGCGACGCGTAGAGATGGGATCTGAATTTCTAATGGGAGTACAGCTTCACACCCAAATACCAAAGAAAATGGTGTAGCTTTCGTCGGCGTTCGACCCATCGTGCGATAAGCCCATATGCATTCACCTAATTTTCGTCCCAGTCACGTTGGCTTTTCGAGGCGAACTTCTTGAGAAGTTTCAATAGTCATGTTGAAAGCTTCTGCAAGACCATTAGCGGCTGGATAGTATGATGTTGAAGACCACTCTAGATTCTGAACTTATTGCAGAACCTTTGAAAGGCTTGGCTGACGAACTGGGGCCCATTATTATAGATAATTTATTGTGGCATGCCAAAGCGGTAAATGACGTGATGTTTAACAAACTTGATCACGTCAGATGTCTTTACATCCTTCAAGGGCATAAGTTCAGCCCATTTAGAGAAAGAATCGGTTATAGCTAAGATAAACCGGTGTCCTTTTGATGAAGGTGGACTGATAGGGCCAACCATGTGCATTCCCCACATCTCGAATGGCCAGGAAGAAGTTGTAGGGCGAGACGAAGAGTCCTGGTGCCTGGTGGATGAAGTCACCATGGACCTGACAAGGTGACATCGCTTGGCGTAATTGATGGCGTTAGGGATCATCTTTGGCCAATAATACCCCAGTCTTTGGAGTCGATCTCCAAGCTTCGGACCAAGTTAATAAGCTCCACACATGTCGTCATGCTCTTCTTTGAGTATTCCTGTGCCTTATTTTGTGACAGGGCAGCGGAGGAGGATCCCATCATGCGATCGGCGATACAGTGTCCTTGTGATCGCATTGTAGTAGAATTTAGGGGCTTTCCTTCTAATGGAAGCCGCCTCTTTGGGGTCATCAGAAAAGATGTCGTACAATGCATAATTGATATACGGGGATTACCAATCCCTGAGCTCTGGACCTGTTGAAGTCTCTAGAGCTTCTTTGACTTGACGGTTTTCTGTCAACATTTGGTGATTTTCAAAGCAAATTTTGGCCAATACAGGTCATGGCTATAGACGAGTATTTTCTCTACTACTCCGGCTGGAAGAGCCAAGGAAGCAGCGAGAGATGCCAGTGCATCTGCATGCACATTTTACTGGCAAGGTACATGGTCAATGTAAAAGTTTTTGAACCTCTCGGTCATGTAGATAGTTGCGCTATGATAAGGTACCAAGTCTTCATGTCTGTCTACGTACTCCTCGCGAACCGGTTAACGGTGAGCTTTGAGAACGGTGAGCTTTGAGTCACCATATGCTTCAAGATTTTTAATGCCAATCTCATCGGAGATTTGCATCCCGATCAAGAGAGCGTTGTATTCCGCTACATTGTTGGAACAGGGCTCAGTTAATGAGATTGCACGAGGGATTACGTAGTTCTGTGGGGAGACAAAGTACTCTCCCCACTCCTGCTACGATATTTTCCCGCAGACTCGTTCTTGATGCACCGTCGAAGAAGAGTTACCACACCTGTTCTTTGAAAGATGTCTGTGTCACGCAAACTTAAGCGAATCTCATCTAGGAGATCTTTATAAAGTTTGGTCGCCCTTGATCTGGATTCTCAGCTAGGAAATCTGCCACCGCCTGTCCGTTCACAGATTTTGTGTGGAGGAATTGCATCTCATACTAGGAGAGTAGCATGGCTCATTTTGCCAATCGACCATTTAGCGATGATGGCTTTGTCATAAGCAATCTCAAAGGATTGACTTTTGATATGACGTGTATAGTTTTGGCCATTCTGAATGGCGAAGACCAATGCCAAGCATTCTTTTTCGATCGGACTGTATCGATGTTCAGCTCATATCATAGTCCTACTCAGGTAGTAGATTGCCTGCTCGTGTCCCTGATCATTATAATGGGCTAGCAAAGCGCCCTAAAGAATGATCATAGTTTACTCAGGTGGATGCGTGAGGCACCGTTTGATTTCCTCGAACGCTTATTGGCAAGCATCATCCCAAATAAATGAAACACCCTTCTTCATCATTTGGTGAAGGGTTTGGCATCGTACTGAGAGATTGGAGATAAACATCTGGATGTCTGCTAATCGCCCTTTTAATTCTCTAAGTTCTCTGAGATTCCTTGGAGGGTGCATCCCCTGG